>JAOTON010001557.1:0-222895 GCA_034440635.1 Lepas anatifera | reverse complement strand
CTAAATCACTTTAGGAGTGAATTGCTGAGAGCCTGAGGAGCCTATGGTGTGAATTTGAACGAAATCGCAGGAGACGCCTCTCCGGGCGAATCCGTCCCTGAATCCGAATGCCAATCTGTCGCTGACTTCATGGACGTCTGTTCTCTTCCTGGGGGTCACGGAGGCGCCAAAACGTGCATTGCGATTCCCCTTGACTCGACCTTGACTCTACATGACCTGAGCCGTCTGTTTTCGTAACTCAGTACTATCCTTCTAGCCTTCGAGCCTACTTGCTCCCTCTGGCTAGGCTGTCAGAAAATTGCGATTGTGTAAGAAAATTACGCAATCGAATACCAAATCGATTGGTCCCACAGTTGACGTTCCCGGTGGGTCCTAAGTTAATGGGATTTGATGCATCACAATGTAAACAGATTTTACGCCACCGTAGTTAAGCCCCCTAATAACACAGCAATATTGTCACAATCTCGTGAAAATGTTACGTATATATTGTAACAACATTGTCAAACAATGTTGCCGGAATATTTTTTGTGGACACGGGACAATGCTGTGACTATATGTCAGGACAACATTACGGGAAGTCAAATGCTGGTATAATTCCTGTATTTAATATAAAACCCTACAAAAATATGTTTTTAATGGTATTATTGTTACGCAAGTTTCCAAATACTCCTGTCTCCTTTTCCAGACAAATGATTCCTTGCCATAATGCCTTGTTGTGATAGCAATGTTGCAAAATATTGCAACAATGTTATTTGGGGCATTATTGCTTGGTAAATATTGCTACAACATTGTTGCAATATTATGGCAATATGGTTAACATATTGTTTTGTTTTTTGTGACAAAGTTGTAAAAAAATTGCCTCGTTTTTGCTACAATGTTGTGGATATCTTGCGGATATGTTGTGTAGATGTTGATATGACAACATACCTACCTGCAAAATTGGTTTTTAATATAGCTGTAATATTGCTTCCCTAATATCGTGGGAATGTCCACTTTACTGATCGTAGTCACATTTGTTCGAGTCCGTCAGGAAGAAGGCTGGAGTTTCAGTTGAGCAGTTTATTACAGTCGGACGATATGAATACATTGCGGCCGGCCAGTACTGCTCGCAGACGACCCGACCCGTAAGGCATTGAGTAATTTATTGCAGTCGGACGATGTGAAAACACGGGGCCAGCCAGTGCCGCGAGCAGACAGTCCGACCCATGTTATAATCCCGTTTTGCTCTGCGGCTTTGTCTCGCGCGCACATAAATACTCAGTGCAGTAGCAGGCTGTATTAGGCCCGACTCCCGAGCACCGACTGCTGTGGCCACAAGCATGCAAACACACACCGGCCACGGTCACCGCCGCCGGCCAAGCCCGGCAGGGGCAGCGCAAGCACGCCGGCCGGCGGGGGATCACAACATCTCCCCCTCCCCCAGACGATTGCTGCATATAATTAACATGAACCTCTTGATATGGGACCAAACGCAGCAGCAACTCGTCTTCGCACACATATGCGAATAGTTTGTGTAAGGCGCGGCGGCCACTTATCTGGGGCGGGTGCCCGACGCTGGCGCCTCTAGTTGGGACGGGTGCCCGACGCTAGCGCCACCTTCACCATGTGATGAATACCGCGGTAGGAGCGGCCGGTTGTGAAAGGTTGGCGGCGGTGCGAGAGTTTAGAGTATTTAGCTAGGGCTTCAATGGAGTGGCAAGCGCGCAGAGCCACAATCTGGCACCGCGAGTGTTCGCAGTTTGGAAACTGCGCAATTAGCACCGAACCGCTGACTGTTAGGGCGTATAAAGGTAGTTCCCAGATCGGAGTAATGAAAATGGTATAAACTGCGGATTGGATGTCGAAAGTGTTAATTTCTCGAATATTGAAAACGTTTTTTGATCGGATAAATAGGGATGGTGACAGGAAGCGGACGTTTTTTGGACGTAGATAGCGGCGGAAGTGTAGTCATCGTCGGTGGCCTGGCTCTGGTTTCTCTTTCTGGCTTGACCGTGAACGAGAGCGCACGTGTCGCCTCTGACCGTGAGTAGTAAATATATTTGGCTGATTGTTCGCTCGAAATCTGATTGCAATTTAACTCTATTTATATATTTCTCATCGTATGTGCGTTCTATGCCTTTTTTGGTCTTGCTTTCGCTTAAACTGCGGTGTATTAGCGGCTTACCTTTTGTCTGCATGTACAGGCCACCCCACGTGATGTCGGGCCCGACCCCGAGCGCCCTGAGATAGGGCTCACTGTCCCGATCATGCAGTACCGTCGCCTCCGAGGAGCGATCGTAGGTACGGATTTGCGTCAGCGGTTTAAACATGTCGTAATACTTAACTGAAACGCATCAGTGAACTGTATTTGAAGTAGTTATTTAACCTGTTTGAACTTTAATTCGAATTGTCTACTAAGGCCGTTATTGTCTAGTATTGTCTACCTGGGCCGTTATCGGCATTTAACTTGGCCGTCATCGGCACACGCAAGGGTCGTTATCGACATAGTGTTGACTCGTGGTTTTTTCCACAGTCAACCGCCTCACGAGTAACAGTGGCCTCGTGCCTATGGGCGTTATCGCCAATACACTCTGAGGGGAGTAAGGCTTCTTTGAGCATCGGAGCGGCGGCGGACTACAGTTTGAAACACACTAATCATACGAGCGGTAGTTCCAGCGGACCTGGAGGCGCTGGGGCAGCCGACGGGCGCGTAGGCTGGATCTGTCTGGCTGGCCTGGGCCGGAAGCTGTGCCTGTTGTAGCGACACCACACGCTCCATCATTGGTGGGAGTCGCTCCTCCCGCTCCGCCGATAGCTGCGCCTGTTGCAGCAAAAGCTGAGAGAGTTTCTCCACATCAACCATATTAGCACTGAAGCGCAGAACAAGAGGAGCGAAAACTAAACACTAACATAATTCACGACCGTGCCATGTTATAATTCCGTCATGCTTTGCGGATTCGTCTCGCGCACACTTAAATGCTCTGTGCAGTAGCACGCTGTATTAGGCTCGACTCCCGAGCACCGACTGCCGTGACCACATGCATGCACACCGGTCACCGTCGCCGGTCAAGCCCGGCAGGGGCAGCGTAAGCACAACGGCCGGCGGGGGATCACAACAATGAAGCGTTGAGCAGTTTATCGCAGTCGGACGATGTGTACACACGCACCCGGCTAGTGCCACGTGCAGACTACCCGACCTGTGAGGCGGGTCAGGCCACGGTTAATGCCATGACGTCACGCTTGACATGCCATCTCATTGGTTGGCGCCGGTCCGGTGACATGGTCGGCGCGGAGCACCGAGTGGTGCGAATATACAGAACCCGCACAACGTTGTGAGATAAGACGTGTGACCAAACCAAACAGTGACAAAAATAGAAGAATTAGCCGGTGGAAAAATTGAATTAGTCGCCGGAAGGTCTCGCAGCTTTGAGGGAGACACACTTTCACCAGGGCTTGTCGGTGTTGGATTGTGGCGCAACTGCCCTTTATTTTCCATCCCCATCATCTCTGACAGTCCAGATGAAATTATCGAGTGCACTCAACTTCCATTGTTACAATGTTCCCGCTACAACATTGTCACAAGGTTATTTCGAAATTCTGGTGCAATATTGTTTTCACACCATCGTCACAAACATTGTTTTCATAACATCGCCGCAATGACAACAAAATATGCGTTGCTGGACCCACAATATACCGCCTAAATTTTCAAACGTCGCACCCAGAACTGAATGTCTCACTGCACTAGTTTTATTATAACATAAGTATGCCAATATATTGTTTTTGGAATATTGTTACAATAATGCTGTCACAATATTGCTGCAAAGTTGCTGTGGAAACATTGTCACAATGTTGCACTAACAATGTTTTTTATCGTTTTTATTCGATATTGAGGGACTGCTTGGAACACTGGATCAAACATGACTATGCCGAATTTCAAAACATGCATTTTCTTCACAAATACCTCTAGGTTGTATCAACAACATTGTAGAAACATTTATACAATATTGCCGCCCCTACGTTGAGTTAAGGCGTTCTGAGCACCTTGTTTGGTTGTATCTACAATGTAGGCTACATATTGAGACAATAATAATAATAATAATAATAATAATAATAATAATAATAATAATAATGTCATTTATTTCATACCACTTGGGTACATATACAAGTGCAGCGCATAATAGAGAAACACGCAGTACACACAACATTCACGCATTCTTCATAAATATACACTTATGGTGACATGTCACATAGATATCGTTGACTAATCATGAGACCAAGCTGAAGCTTAAGCTTAAATAACATTTTCAGTCATGCGCTGGAGGTAAGACCAAAATGCATTATAAATGTGTTGCTTTGATGTCCTGCTCAAATCCATGCCTAATATTCCATATTTTTCTCTCATCTTTAGGTGGTTGATGTGAAGCAGTCCAGTGCGAACAACATCACTATTTTGTAGGCTCCGGATGATATTATTGTTGCTGAATTGAAGTCTTCTAATAAATAAAAGTTGTCTGTATTCAATGTGCATTTGGCAAGTCAGAAGTTTTAATTCATGGCACAACGGATGATTTCTTGAACATTTGGGAACCTTAACAAGCCTCTTAATGCTAGAATGATACGCTAAACTTAACTCCCGAAGAGCTCTACCACTCCTTGTCGCCCAAAGCTCACAACCATAAAAGTTTGAACAGTACGTTTGAAATAGTCTTACTAAGATATGTCGATCAGCGTACCCTACAGTAGTCTTCAGCATGTTAACACTGTAATAAACTGAACGTTTTATCCGTCTCATGTCAGCACTACAGCTCAAATCATTTTCAATCACATGTCCCAAATATTTGAATTTATCAACCGAATTCAGATTAACCCCCTTCAGTTTTACACTAGGTGGGTTTGAGCGAAGCAGGTGGCCAGAACTGTAAGGTCTGCTGGGGCTGAATACCATACACACAGTCTTTTTCACATTGAATTTTATGTCCATTGCGTCGGCAAAGAGCTCGCATTCGTGCACTAATAACTGAAGTCCAGACCTGGAAGGAGCTAGCAGTACGATATCGTCAGCGTAGGCTAGTGCATTGACTGAGCTCATTCCAATACGACAGCCAGCGCTATGGCTCTGCAGTTTACCAAACAGTTCATCAATGTAGACTGTGAAGAGCAATGGTGATAAATTCCCACCCTGCTTCACACCATTTTCTACCTGAAAAGAGTCTGATCTTTCGTTAGCCCACTTAACACTCATTTTTGTGACCTATACCAGTAAAGTAGCAGTTTGAGGTAGGATATTGGCACCCCTCTATCTGCTAGAATAGGGAAGAGTTTTGAGTGGCAAACCCGATCAAAGGCCTTGCTGGCGTCCAAAAAACATGCATAAACTGGGCTACCACGCTTCGTGAAGTAATGGGTGACCTCTTTCAAAATATAGGCTGCATGTGTGGTTGAGTGTCCGGTCTTAAATCCAAACTGTGCATCGTTTGTTTCTAGGTAGGGTTGCATTCTTTCCACCAAAATCATCTCGAGAAGCTTTGATATGCTTGTAGAAAGCGATATTGCCCTATTGACCCCGGTCACGCTCACCAGCGGCGCTAGTGTGCCCTCCAAGATGGCCGCGAAAGAGGGACTCCAAAAGGTAAACAACGTCAGTGGGCCCCGGGAATAGCATGGTAAGCGGTGAATTATACGTGTTTTATGTTTGGTATGTGGCAGCAGCTTATAAACAGCTACTGCGGAAGGCAGAGAAGAATGCAAATTCGAAAACTTTTTGGTCCCAAGGAGCAAAGCTTGTAGTCAGCATCAGGTTGAAGTTTGCTGCCCTCCCCCACTTCTTTGCCGGTGGCGACGCTTGTGTTTGGAAACGCATTTTCCATCGTACATTCAAACTGGAATTTCAGACGGCTTAAAACAAATAAAGGCGTATATCTACCGAATTATTTCAAGATGTCAGTTTTCCGGGCTAAAAGGAATGCAGCCACAGGCGGATCCAGGGGGACGGCAAAGTGGGCACATGCCCCATAGGCAGATCCAGGGGGCAAAGGGGGTATGTGCCCACCACCATCGACCCTCGGCGCCCCCTGAAATGGCCACGCCCCCTGAAATTTCCCTTCCCACCACCATCCCCCTCCCAGGATACGAAAGTCGGCTCCCACCGATAGGGTTTCCCGGTTAAGAATGGTGCGCCGCCCCCGGGAAGGTGCCCCTGATCGGCAATCCTGGATCCGCCTATGATGACGGCCCAAGGATTAAGGCTTACTCCTGCTAGAAGCAGGCTCAAGGGAGTGGAAGGAGGCATAAGCGGAACTGGAGATTGCCTCACAGCCAGTCTGCAAAGTATGGCAGCAGGCCAGACAAGTCGCACCAGCCATCTAAAGTTCTCGCACCACCAGGATCCAAAAATTCGCACCAATATGCCACATACCAGGGGAAAAATGCACCCATTTCTACCCCTACAATGCAATGCTACCTCAATCATTAGTCAGTTAAGGACTTTTTATAAGGCACCTCCTGTGTCTTAATGGCCATTCAGCCATTATTTGTTTAGTTTAAGTGTCACTAACCTCGAAAATTCGCACCAGGTTGATAAAGTTCGCACCACTCGGTCCTGTCTCCAAGGGAACTCGCACGGACGAGATCTCGTCGAAAATGCCATACTTTGCACACTGGCCTCACAGCCGCTTACCAGGTGGATGTGAATGGAAGTCAGATGGCTGAAAATGTCTGCAACAGACAGCAGCATTTGAGCCCATCTTCTTCCCAATTATCAGATTCGACTTCCACTGCTTGGACAGCACCTTATCATGAGGAAACTTGTGAAAGCTGAGACTTGGACACTTTCTTCGGAAGCCGTATGACCCTGGCAGTTGGTGCGTCGTTAAACCCCCCAACTTTCTTCGGAAGGATACACACTGAGGAACGCAGCAGTCCTGATTGGATGCAATGGTTATCCGTCTGACTTTCATTTTCTTTGAATTTCCCAAGATTATAACAAACAAGAAAATAACGCCAGTCTTCAATATTCACGTCCACCCAACATGAACTTCACTTTTTCAGAGCAACGAGTTCACCACGACTGAAAATAAACGTTCAAAATCTATACCGCGTTCAACAATGCGCCGAATATGAAGCAGCCACGCCAGACGTCAGTCCCTCTACTGGCGTTTTCAAAAAAATCCGCCAGGTGCCAACACTTTCGATGACCGGGGCCAATAGTTTGATGTGTCATCTAAAGCTCCTGATTTGTCCTTGACCAAAGGTATGATGAGAGAAAGTACTAATTCCTCGGGCAGATATGAGTGGTATATCATCGAGTTAAATAAAGCTGCAATAACTGTAAAATTATCTGGCCGTAAATTTTTTAAGTGGTCAGGTGACATCAGGTCCCAGCCAGCGGCTTTACCACTCTTGATTTTTGTCACAACCATCCTAATTTCGTCCACCGTCACCGGCGGGGTCACATCCGATTGCTTATTTAGTAACTCATTGATCATTTCTACATTGCTCATGCAGCCACTATCGTTGAAAAGGGAAGCAAAGTGTTCTTTCCATAAGTTCGCAATGTTTTTTCCCCTGTGATGCTGCCAAAGCTGGAGGGAAGTGGGACATTATACAATACATACATTATATAATATACAATACAATATTACACCCACAATTGTTTTGCCCACAATATTGTGACAATGTTAAAGCAAATGTTGTGATGACAATATTGTTTAGACAAGATATTCACGATCATTGTCACAATGTTGTGTGCTACTAGGGCCATGCCAGTTCTCGGAGCCGTCCCGGCCCGCTAGAGATGGAATCGTGGGTCACTGCTATTGATGACCTCCACAAATCGGCCCCCGAAGAGTCCACCAAGTTACCACCACTACCATCGATCCTGCACACAGCACGTCGTCCCGGAGCCGTACGGGTCGTCCCCCTGTGAGGTTTGCGCTAAGTAGTGCACGGACTTCTCAGGACGCCAGTAAAGTAAAGAATATCCGCCAACCCATCTTTAACCGGAGCCAACCCGTCTTCCACAGCAGTGCGCCAGCTTGGTCCGTTGAAGGAGATGTGACAGGGCCACGCCGCCACAGACCACGTTGCGAGGTCTGTGGCGGCAATCCGGCCTTCGCGGCAGCAGACGAGGCAGCGCGCCGCAAGGCACGCCGGGTCCGCACACTGCTGACATTGGCGGGAGGGAAGACGGCCGATGCGGTACAGGTACTGTCTGGAGAGCCCCTAGTGACCTGTCCTCAGCTGGTGCACGTTGACGGCGTCTTCCCGGCTCTCGGTGAGGACCGGCGTCGGCATCCCATCCCCCATGATGCGCCTGAACAGGCTGTCCGACCAGCAGCATGGCCAGGCCCTGGAGGCGGCGCGGTCGACAGCTCGGGTGAGGCTGCCCACTGAAGGAACGTATCTTGTCCCCTGGCCACAGCTTGGAGGCGAAGGTGCCACACCGACGCGCCCAACGTGGTCTGCTAGGCGCCGGCGCCGCTCGCAAGAGTCGACAGGGCAGCCTAGGAGTCCGTGCAGAGGACGATGGGGCACTCAGCTGTGGCGCTCCCCATCTCCAGCAGCTTCTCCAGCGCCGCTCGGATGGCGACGAGCTCGGCGCGCGTGCTGCTGCACAGCCTCCCGGCCGAGGAGGTGACCAGGTGCTCATCCCCAGAGGGAGCACAATGAGGGCCCTCCTCCGCCGGCACTCACTCCTCCTTCCGCAGAGCCGTCACTTCAGACACAGGTGGCCTGGTCTGGCAGGGGTGGGCAGGTGCTCCTCCGCGGCGCACATAGGCCCTAAATGCCCCCGTCCGTGGCCAATATTACATTTCGTGGAAAACTTCTTCGCAATACCGCAAATTTCCCCCGATTTTTGGACAAAGGAGCTCATTTGACAGATAATTGAACAGCGCATAAAACTTGCATTCGACATATAGGTTTTATTTTACATGGGCGTAATCAGGACAGTGAAAAGAGGGGAATTTGGGGCAACTTAATCCAGCCCAAGGTGTCCGTAAAATATTTTGCAGATGTTGTCGTTGCGCCATGAATTGTGACCGAATTGTAGTTTGAAACACTGCAAACAATAAACATGTAATCCATGAACAACGATACAGCAATCATGGTGTGCCATAAATTCATAAGCGTCACCACGAACAACAAAACGGGAGGCATCATAAATGTGTATTTGAGCTTGGTTTTTCTTTCTAAGCCAGCTTTTTGGTATAATTGTAACTCCTTTTCTGCATGGGAATGTTCTATTATAACTGGTATTCAGTGATTATTAACAACCACACTGGAGAGGGGTCCGACATTAGCGCGCACAGGATGGGGGGCTGGTAAGCCGCCTGAGATATCGGAAACTTAGAGGCCTAAGAAATTCCGATTGGGGGTGGGTGGGGGGCTATGGTGATCCACATCATAACTAATTTTCATTCACCTAGGTCTATATTGTCAAGGTCAAAAGAGGGTCATAAATGTCAAATTTTGGCCATATTTGGGACCTGTTGGGAAATGCCCTGATAATGCGTGGAAAAAGCCGGGAGTAAGCTAAAGCCGGACCACGGTCATAGAGGTTGTGTCGCAAAGAATCTTTTCTTCATTTTTGAGGTCTAGGTCATTCAAGGTCATCGACCTATGACGTCAAAACATGGTATATTCCCTATTATGCACACTTAAAGTAGCACTATAGCAAACCTTGTGCTGGAAAGAAGGATTGACCTTTACCCATGATCTTTAACCTTGACCTTTGACCTTGAACTTACAACTGGGTTACCTTTACTATGACGTCATAGCATAATATACGTCAGACTAGGACACGTAAAGCACCGGGGTCAATGACCTTGAAATTGCTGGTATGACTTTGAACTTTGACCTCGACCTTCACGTGAGGTGACCTTGACATATCATCCCGTCTATATGACACTGTGACGTCACCACTTAGTCTCCAATGCAAGCAAACCGGTACGACTGCGCGGTGGCGGCGATTTCAAAATGTAGGTCTGACTTTAGAAGCGTATAAATCAAACAATTTTCGACAAATTTTCAAAATTATTTCACTATTCAACGCGCTGTTAAATTTTCTCAAATGCGACCGATTCCCGTGTTTTGGCTAAGAGCGGTTCTCCGGTCATCCCGGAAAAAAGTAGTTGGGAGAGTATCCGAGGCCCCTCCAGTGCGCGTGCTAACACGCAGAGTAGAAGAAAGGGGTAGAATATATACCTACCTTGTGTTTCCTCAACAAGGCATATCAAAATATCAGTCCGTGAAGGTCAGTACGTTTCTCTCCGCCCCCCCCGCCCACCCTCCGCTACATATGATATCGCGGTATCGCCAAATATGGGACGTAAGTCACCTGAGCAGCCCGAGTGTCATCTTGCGTCAGCTCGTGACAGTGGGAACGGCGAGGAAATTCGATTCCCGATTGAATCCCTAGGACACCTCGGGACTCCGATGGTTACGGCGACCGTTCATTTGGATGAAAAGGTATGACTGGTATTCACCATATGTGGTTTAACGTGTGATATGCAGCAAAACAGGATTCTTAGGTATCGTTTTTGCTGTCCCGGCATTGCTTGAAGGTGTTATAATAAATGTCTGAATCGCGGGATCACGAGAGGCTTAATCCCATTATTGGGGCTTTTTGAAAATAGCGGGATCCCAATCCTGATATTGACATACCTAGCAGGAACATTTCTCATGCAATAAAAGGTTCGTTGTCGGCAGTCCCTCCGGGTATTTGGATAACAGTCAACATAGCAGTCAATACACAAATTTAGGCGGTTATAGTGCTTTGAAATTGTATAAACTAATTTTAGCACTTCTCGGCATTTCTTATAGCATCGTTCTCTGATAGTTCACTTATATTGCTCATTCTTGGCTGGTCCATGCCTCTATTCGGTAACCCACGGCGTTGCGTTAGCACCGCAGCGGCCTGGTTGGAGCCACAACCTCAGTTATTATATGTCATCTGGAACGCGGGGCTGCAAGTGGACGCAAGATATTTTGACTTGCCCTTGTAGAGCACATCCTGGGGAATCGTTTGATGGTAGTCTTATGCTGGGCCGGTGCTGGCCAAGTTTTAAATCTCTCTCTTTGTATTTGTAAATCGAACAGTTTTTGAGATATGCAGTATACTGAGAGAATGGTCTATAAAATAGTTATCAAAACTATTTTTGCATTATTTTATACCAAAACCCATTGCAAAGGGCTCACAAAACAGTGGTATTGCCATACTTTGACCTGTTCTTGCTTTCATGGTCGATTTTAAGCATAATGAAATGTACGTAGTTTTCGCTGCAGATCTCTGGTCCGCGGGTGGCGCACCCGAGTGCTTACTTCAAGCAACTCTACAAAGACTTACAGAACACGGTTTGTGTTTTCCATGCCTGTTTTAAGTGCAGTGAAGAATTCTCTATCAGTATATGTGCTCAGGAAATGATTTAGAAAAAGTTGCATTTTCGTAATATTGGCCACGGACGGAGGCGTTTAGGGCCTATGTGCGGCGGCACGGCGGCGCGCATCCGGCACCCCTCGCAGGGCGTCCGGGCCGACATCCAGGCGGATGTGGACGCGAGTCCTATCCACCCAAAGGGGGATGGTGACGTGCAGCCTTGCTTCGATGGGAACGTCGGACGCCCCCGCTCTCTCCAGCGCCCTCGCACCAACAGCCCGCCAGCCGGTGATGGTGATCAGGCGCTGAGGGGCGGTAGACTCCGCCGTCACGAGGAGTGGGTCGTCCTTTCGTTTCGTAGGGCTCGGGCCGAACCTGCCAGTCTTGCTGCTAGCACCTGACGACGCACCCTGATAACCGTGAGGCCCACTTCTGCCAGCAGCGAGTGACGAGGGGTGCTGACAGGGCATCCGGTGATGGCTCGGGCGCCGGCCCTGAGTTTGCACTCAGGAGCTCCACGTGTGACTCCGACGCAGCGGGCAGCCATGCAGCGGCGGCGTACTTCATGGCGCCGCGCACGTAGCCGCTAGCCACAGTGCGAAGTTGTGGCTCTCTAAGCCCCCAGGAGCGGCCCGCCATCCTACGTAGCTGAGCGATGCGGGGCTTTTCTTTCTTGCGAAGGTTGAGGCAATGTTCCCCGAAGTGAAGCTGCCTGTCGAAGGTCACACCGAGGAGCTTCAGATGCCGCCCACCTCTGACGTCAGCGCCGTCCACCTTGATGGAGAGGTTCTGGGCGTCCTGGTAGCGCTGGGACAGAACGAACACCTGCGTCTTGGATCCCGCGATGGTCATCTTCCAGTCCCGAGCCCACTTGACCATGGTGTCAGCAGACTGTTGGGCGCGCTCTCTGGCGAGGTCGACGGTGCACCCCGTGCTCAATGTAGCCGTATCGTCGGCGTACATGTACACAGGGGTGCTCGGAACGGGCCCCACTGCCTCCACCAGGTCCGCCGCCCAGAGGGTGAACAGGGTCGGCGCGAGGACCGACCCCTGCGGTAGCCCGGCGCGGAAGATGCGGCCGGAGCTGCGCACCCCGTTCACCTCGCGCAGGCGCGGCGGTCGCGCAGGAACTGGAAGACCCAGGAGGCCATACACTTGGGGAGGTGGCATAACATCTTGAGCAGTAACATCCGGTGGTCGATCTTTGTCATAACTGCGGGAGAAATCATAGGCGACGAGGACGAACCTGGCGGCAGTTTTGCCGTCTGACGGGCGGTCTCGCGGCCTCGGGAGGTTAAACCCGTCTTGGAATTCTTGGGTGAGTCGTCCCAGGTTCTCTTCAGCGGATCGGCCGCGCTTGAAGCCGACCTGTTCCTCTGGGATTGTCCTGTCCCTCTCCAGCAGGTGGGTTAGCCTCGCTCCGACCATCCGCTCGGCCAGCTTCGCGATGTGGCTGGTAAGTGAAATGGCCCCGGAAACTGGAGACGTCTTGTGGGTTCTTCCCTGCTTTCAAGATCGGTATGATGGTCGTCCTCCTCCATGCATTAGAGACCACTGAGGTGCGCCACGGGCAGTTGATGAGGTGCAGGAGAGCATCCTGGGCTGCTGGTCCCAGGTACCGAAGGTGCTCCGTGCACACGTTATCGGGATCGGGCGCTTTCCTGGACCTCATCTTCTTAATCTGGTCCAGCATCTCATCTCTGCTGAAAGGCTGGCAGGAGCTGTCACAGGGGCATGGACGTGACCACGCTGCGCACAGTGAGGTCTTTGTGGCTCGGTCACACCTCCGGTGGCGGGTGTGCTTGCTCACGAGGGAGTACTCGCGAGCGAAGGCCTCGGCCTTGGCTCGGTCCTCCACAGCGACACGGCCGCAGTCGCCGTTGACCGTCTGGCCGGGGCATACGTCCCGCGCGCCCCCCTCCATCCGCCTCATAATATTCGTGACGCAGCCAATGGCCGCGGGCCTGTTCAGCTCCTCGGTGACAAAATACCGGAAAGAGCGCCGTCTTGCCTCCTCCTCGGCCTCTGCGGCTCTTCTCTTGGCGGCCTTCCATCGGTCCGTGGTTTCCCTTGAGGGGGACCCGATGAATGTCGATCCTCGCCGTCCGGCGCTCCGCCACCGCACTGGCCAGCTCCGGGTCGAGGGCCCAGGGTACGGGGTCGGCACGGGCTCCGCGGGGATCCTGCAGGAGCTCGCTTCGAGGATGGCGTTCGTAAAGCGCGTAGCCATTCCCTCGACCAGCAGGTCCGGCGTAACAGTGCCAGCCACCGCCTCATCACAGTCGGCGGTGAAGCCAGTCCAGTCAGCCTTGTGGAGGGCCCAGCGCGTCTTCCTGATACGCCGGGGGCGACTGCCGGCCACCGACACCGACACCACCTGGGAGGTGATCGCTTCCAAGGTCGGTGCAACCGACCACGTACAGCGGCGCGCCAAGTCTTGGTGGGACATGGCAATATCCGGGGCCGAGAGGCGAGTCTCCACTCCATAGCTGGCACGGGTGGCAGCGCCGTTGTTGAGGATTCGCCAGTTCTTGCGCAGGGACCAGCCATGTATCAGGCGGTCCATCCTGTCCGGGTCTAAACAGACGACATCCCAGGCAGGGTGGTGTCCGTTCACATCCTCCATGATGAGGGTCGGGTCGCCAGCAGGGAAGGCCTCGAGGGAGAAGTTGTTCACCCGCTCGTCCCCGCCAGACGAGCGTATAGGCGGGCGGTAGATGTTGAAGATGTCGATGGGGGTGAAATCAGTCTCTTGGGTGCGCTCAAGATGACTCTGACGGCGCACCATTCGGTTGTGTCGTCTTGAGGCTGGAGAGGCGACTCTTCGATGACACTGAAGTTGAGGCCGTCTCTGACGAGGATTGCGACGTCCCCTCCACAGACAGGCCCCACGACCCTCCTGCCTCTAGCCCTTCGCGAGATAGCGGCGGTCTGAAACACCGGGACCGATAGGGACTTTCCAGCCAACTGAGCCTCATGGATAGACACCACGTCCGTCCTGACGTCCGATAGCCAGCGGCTGAGCTCCGCGGTCTTGTTGCGGACCCCCTCCGCGCTCCAACTGACAAGCAGCAGTCGGCCTCGGGTCTGGCATTTGTGGCAGTATCACCGGTACTTGGCTCGTCGGCTGAAGCCACCCTGAGGGCCCGTTCCGCCGCGATCGCGGTTTCCCCCACCGGCGGAGCCTCCCGGCGGGGGGCGGTGGAGTCACTTATCTACGCGGGCCGGCACGCACCGAGTGTCAGTCGGCGCGCCCGGACCCGCGGACAGCGTAGATGTTTGAGAGTCGCCAATGGTGGCGGCAGCGCAGCGGTTGCCAGTCGCCGCGCAGCCGCGGCAGCTCCGGGACGGCGGGGCCGCAGGGCGTCGGCCCCGCAACGTCCCGCACCTCGGGGCAGCTGAGTTCCGTTTGGACGGCGACGGCCAGCGGCGAGTAGCAATACAGCAGTGGCGTATTCGAGGGCGCCCCGACATATCCACCGACTGCTCCTCCGTGACAGGCGTCTGCTTGAGAGCACTTCCCTGAAAAAGAAAATGCGTTAGCAATTGACAGGTCGTGCCACTGGAAGGCCAACTAAAACCATGTGTTTGTTTCAGCAAGCGCATGAACATGGGCCTGAGCCACCTTCGCTGGGGCGGGGAGATACCCCACAGATCTCGGAAATCACACAAATGAATGAAAAGTGGTAAACGTTGTTGGGCACCCTGACGTAATCTCTGAAAAATTAAGTTGTCGATTTTTATCAGCCTAAATCCAACGTCGCCAGAGGCCAAACCATGTCACCATACGGATATAAGGAGGATGAATGTTTTTGTCACAGCATCTGACGTACAAAAGCCATAACACAACTATTTAAACATTTGTAATATTCTCAGCAAATTCAATCGAATGATATATAGTACGATCTTGCTAGGTGATATCTCAGTGATTACAAAAATCCAGTGACGCCAACATAAACGCTGTATCTCCGTTCCAGACGAAGTTACTTAGCTAAATCATATTACCCATGAATTTTCAAAAGAGAGGTCATGGCTCGTACCCAACCCTGGGTTATCGAAATAAAAATACCAATTAACATCTCATAGTAGCCGATGACTTCATGTACTGAGATACATTTTAGATAAATCGACTCCACGTATTTACTCATGCTGTTACATTTTTGTTGGAGGTGGTCACTTAACCTGCACTGCTGAGATGACCCGAACTGGACCTAAAATTTTGACACAACTTGCAAAACTGATCAGAAGAAAATGCATCCCAAACCATTTACAGGCTTCTGCGAAGACCCAAAGGGGAGGGCATCAGTGCAAGTGTAACGTTTTGACAGGGGCAGATGCCGGGTTTCATGTATTTATGATAAGCTCATCTACGGAAACGCAGTAGGCGTTTAGGTTGGGATGAAAAGAACAGGACACTGTTTTTACCACAAAAATCCATAAAAACGACACATTTTAGCATTGATCACTGTCTGCCCCACCAACACAATACATCAACAATCCAGCGGTTTTGAACATTTTTACTTTTGAGACTTCCATTCAATTATCCTCCAAATAAAGTTACCTGGTAAATTGTGTTGCACTGAGGATATCATAGATGCCGCAGCATGATGTTACAGCATGCCGCAATTGACCAGTCACGTTGTCTTCAGCAGCGTCTCACGGGCCATTCCCAGTTGATGGTGGAGTAGCGCGCCCATTGAAACACAACTCAGTACAGGTGAAGCTCTGTTTAGAGCTGACCTCCATCGAAGATCGCATCAGCACCACCACCACGCTGAGGAGAAGGGAGGTACGGCGGTGTTACGAATGCACTATTAAAGAGAAAATACGACGGGCGCTGGTGGGCAATAGACAGGGCAAAGAAAACACCCCACCACACATTAGATTAAACAAAAATTACATACATATAGTACTATACCATTGTGCTCCCCATGGAGGTCTTAATATGCTATCTTACATCTAGCCTCCTGAGTCCCCACGTATAGGTATCTATACGCAGGTTTGAATAGCTCTACCACCTCCTACCGATGTCGTAGCCTTTTATATAAATTATGTATAGAAAGCTGGCCATTCTAGCTTTCTTCTGGTGTCAAAATCATAAACTAAACCCAAGGGCAAGTGAGTCAAAATTCCCTTTGTTCAAAGATAGGCGTGAGCGCCGGACGGTTTCGCGGTTGCTCCGAAGAAGGTATGTAGTTTAAAAATGTTACTGACAGAATCTAGTTTTGACAAGTATATGAACAGAAAGCTTAAATTATTGGAAGTATCTCAGTTTTTATCCGGTGTTTTTAACATTTTTTTGCCAAACAATCTCCTTCGAAAATGCTATGTATAGAATTCTATACTCCAGGACTCAATGACGACAAAAGTGGCATTATACTTAACCATTTGGAGGGCATCCCAGGCATACCATACTCCTTTGATGTAATGAGACATCATTGATGAGGAGCACATGTTAAGCAAATATGTTTTCCTCGTGGTTTCCTTTGTTTTTAATTTTATAAAACTAGAAGATACGGATTGGAACAGGCGATGCTTATCTTTCTGGTACTGAAGCGAGGGGCAGATCCGAGGAGGGGGGATGGGGTAATAGCCCCCCTTAGGCCTACCTTAAGCACTGATAAAACGCCTCCCGCTGGAGCCGCCGGGCCCCCGCGGGAGGGGGAGCGGTAGCTGCAGCTATACCCCGGTCCCGCAAGTTGTCTTCCAAATACCACGCGAAGGTAGGTCTAGGGGGCCCCTCATTATGCAACCGGGGGCCCCCGAAATTAATATCGGTGGCCCCCAGAGTTGTTCTCGGGGTCCCTACCTCTGAGGTCCCACGAACCCCGCGACCGGGCCCCTAAAAATCGTCTCAGGGCCCACTGCTGTCCAAGCCGGGCCCCCTGTCCTCGGCAGTTTTAGGTCCCCGGTATTCCACCCGGGCCCCCTGTGGCTGTAACTGGACCCCTTGCGGTTCACCCGGGCCTCCTTTGGCCATCTGGACACCCTGATATTCTTCCGGGCCACTTGCAGTCCACTTGAAACCGCTGAGTCTGCGACCGGGCCCCTCAGAATTATCCCAAGCCCACTGATGGCGAAGTCGGGGCCCTGTTCTCAGCAGTTGCAGATAATTTCCCTGTATCCCACCCGGGCCCTCTGTGACCCAAGTCGGGCCCCCTGCGGCTCACCCAGGCTTCCTGTGGCCATCCGGGCCTCCTGAAATGCTTCCGGCGGCCCATGTGGCTCACTTGCGATCTTGGTGTCGGGGACCGGGCCCCTTACGATAATCGCAGACATATTGTGGATACAGTCAGCCCCCTGCCTTGCTTGCGGGATTCCTTTGGTCTCGGCCCTCTGTGGCTACAACATCTGTTTCTGCTTGGGAGTAGCAGGTTTAATATCTTAAACACGGTAACTCCTGGCTGGAGTACAAGTCTCACGAGGACTTCGAGGAGATCAGGTACCTGGAATTAAAATCCAGCTCACCGATCAGCTCGTGGCTGAAGGTAATAATATGAACTGTGAGGCCAGGCAAGAATACACTGAAAATGTTTCTGAGGCACCAGCTGACGAGCTTCCCACAAAGCGACCAAAGGTTGCAATGTCGTCGAAGGATATCAAAAGTGCTAGCACACAGTGCATGCACGAAATTATCCCTGGTAAGGAATCGTACCGAAGATGCCGATGAACGTCCTATAACAAGCTGGCTCTCGTCAAGTCCAAGACGTTTGGAGTGCTTCTCTAATTCATTACTGAAACGATCTTTTTTTACCAAGTTCCACGAGGCATAAAGGTCATGGAGCGCACACGATGCATCTCTATTGGGAACCTGGATATGGTACATACATGCTTGGGTCTAACGATAGTCCTTGACTGATCCCTAACGAGAACGTGCTTTAATGTTCGGTGGTATTTAATTTAGGAATTAGGACTTTACTAACAGTGGCTTAACACGCGAATTGACGGGGGTCTGAGCCACCTTCGCATTGACGGGGGGCGGCGGGTACCCGCCCCCAAGATTTCGAGAACCACGGTAAGTAGCGAAAAACGGTAAACGGCGTTGGGTTGCCCATCCACTTCTCCATCGAAAACATATGAACCATTTTTTTGTCAGGTCACATTTAAGGTCACGAGAGGTCAAAAACAGCCGTCATAGGGATAACATGTAAATTCAGTTTTTCGGCCATTACATCTAAACAAGTAAAGATAGAGCAAAACAACTTGAACTATATGAATCCTCTCAGCAAGCCGATTGGAATGATATATAATTTGACCTTGCTAGGTCAAATCAAGGATTTGACCTGACCTGAGGTCAGGTCAGGGTCAAATTATATAAAATGCATATCATTAGAACCGCAAAGCCCAGGCGAGTCTAATGCAGCTAAAATAAATGCTCTATCACCATCCGTTACTGAGTTATTCTGTAAAAACTATTTTTTCCCATGTATTTCCAATGGAGAGGCCATGCCTCATACCCAGTGACCCAAAATAAGTTTTGCGCTAGGGTGTCGAGTGGAAAATTCAGCTCGGAATGTATGGCGAGTGAGTGGAAAATTCCTCTCAAAATGTATGGCGGAGTAAAAATTTCAAATTTTGTACTCAGGTAGTAAACTCTCAGAACCCTTGTTTGAACTGAAGGATGGATATTTCCTTTAATTTTCTCAAAGTAAATATTTTTAAATCATCCCCAAGCAGCATTGTTTGACCATTCCCATGGGAGAAATTTTGGTTAAGCAGGTAAATCTTTACCAGCTGAAACCCCCTGATGCAGTCCCCAATTTTTTAAGGAGTTGGTGAATTTCCACAAATAAAAAACTTTTTGGGGGGCCTCTGAGACCAACCTTTGGGGGAAAGAACTCTGGGAGCCATTAAACTCTTGGGGGGGGGCTTCCCTAGACCAACTCTTGTGCCCCTCCTCTCCCACACGACCAGCTTTTAAGGGCCCCTGAGACGAAATATTGGGGCCCCCTTAGACAACTCTGCAGAGGGGCCTCCGAGATCGGCAGGTGGTGAAAAATGAAAAGGGATTTTTTCATGCAATACCTAGTTCCAAAATTAATTATCTACGCATACACTGTATAGTTTTCCTGTCCGGGACAACGCCCCTCCTATACCTATACCTATAGCTATCGAATTTTGGAGGCCACTCCTGGCCTCAATCACTGCACCTCGCATACACCTATGCTAGGGCCCAGTAGAGCCTTGGTTTACACTTAACTAACCCAGACGAAACTACAAACTTTCTATCATGGCAATAAACTCTTCCAGACTCTTGCTAAAAGTTTCTTTTCTTTACCTGTCAATTCCCCTGCTTCTCTTCACATATATACTCACCTTCATATGAGTATGCTGCTTTCTATCAATATTAATCGAAGCTGCTGCAGCCTCCTTTCTGCTGTTGTTTCTTCCTTTCGTCTACAATCAGCCAGGCGCGGCGGGTTGCGACAGCGTCGAAGCAACTACTAATTCAAATTTTTGATGGCAATACAGTTCCCGGTCGCATGAGCAACATAATTTGCATTTCAAAACTTGCTCTAAATTAATTTTCTAAATCCATATAGACTAGAAAATTATACAACTAAAAGCACACCAAGAGGAAGGCTAACAATGTTTTGTCAATAACGAATACGAAACCAGCCTTTCAAAAAGCCTAAAGATGCCGCTTTTATTTACTAGATGTAAAGACGGCGTTTTGGTAAGTCCACGCCGTAGACCAGCCATACAGAAAAGTGCCGATGTTTGAGGGGTAACTGGATGCATTCTTGTGCCCAAAAAAATCATTTAATGAAAATGTAGAGTTTCAATGTATTAAAGTACCGGACACTTTTAGTTCAACTTAAATATCAGCGTATTTATGCCTAGGGTGTCGTAGGGTGTCGTGAGTGGATTTGGGTGTCACACGGCGTGGACGCAGCAATGAAGGGCTAATATGGATAAAAATTATTTTCTACGAAATAAATGGTTAATTTTCTACGATACAATGTCAAAAAAATATGCTGCTTACCATACAAATTTCATGATAATTGCTTTTAACAGCAAGATGACCAAAAATTGTTTTTCACTATTCTCGGTACCAGAAATACAAAAACAACTTTTCAAGGACGTAAGCCTAGAAATCATATGCACAGATAAACTGCTTTCCAGAAATGTATCTTTCAAAGCGGTCAGCTCATTTTTTGGCAACACAAGGCTAGGGTGTCTAATTTTCCACTCACCAATTTTGCGAGTGGTGGAATTTAGTGGCGGTGTTCACCCATTGGAACTTTCTCCGGTGGGGCAGGGGAGGGGGCACTGTGCGTCTTGCCCGCGCCAGAATTTCGATTCTGTTGTTCCACTGAAATTGGTGGAGATAAGGATGCCAGGTATTGGCCCCGGTCAACGAAAGTGTTGGCACCTGGCGGATTTTTTTGAAAACGCCAGTAGAGGGACTGACGTCTGGCGCGGCTGCTTCATATCCGGCGCATTGTTGAACGCGGTATAGATTTTGAACGTTTATTTTCAGTCGTGGTGAACTCGTTGCTCAGAAAAAGTGAAGTTCATGTTGGGTGGACGTGAATATTGAATACTGGCGTTATTTTCTTGTTTGTTATAATCTTGGAAAGTTCAAAGAAAATGAAAGTGAGACAGATAACCATTACATCCAATCAGAACTGCTGCGTTCCTCAGTGTGTATCCCTCCGAAGAAAGTGTCCAAGTCTCAGCTTTCACAAGTTTCCTCAGGATAAGGTGCTGTCCAAGCAGTGGAAGTCGAATCTGATAATTGGGAAGAAGATGGGCTCAAATGCTGCTGTCTGTTGCAGACATTTTCAGCCATCTGACTTCCATTCACATCCACCTGGTAAGCGGCTGTGAGGCCAGTGTGCAAAGTATGGCATTTTCGACGAGATCTCGTCCGTGCGAGTTCCCTTGGAGACAAGACCGAGTGGTGCGAACTTTATCAACCTGGTGCGAATTTGCGAGGTTAGTGACACTTAAACTAAACAAATAATGGCTGAATGGCCATTAAGACACAGGAGGTGCCTTATAAGAAGTCCTTAACTGACTAATGATTGAGGTAGCATTGCATTGTAGGGGTAGAAATGGGTGCATTTTTCCCCTGGTATGTGGCAGATTGGTGCGATTTTTTGGAGGCTGGTGGTGCGAGAACTTTAGATGGCTGGTGCGACTTGTCTGGCCTGCTGCCATACTTTGCAGACTGGCTGTGAGGCAATCTCCAGTTCCGCTTATGCCTCCTTCCACTCCCTTGAGCCTGCTTCTAGCAGGAGTAAGCCTTAATCCTTGGGCCGTCATCATAGGCGGATCCAGGATTGCCGATCAGGGGCACCTTCCCGGGGGCGGCGCACCATTCTTAACCGGGAAACCCTATCGGTGGGAGCCGACTTTCGTATCCTGGGAGGGGGATGGTGGTGGGAAGGGAAATTTCAGGGGGCGTGGCCATTTCAGGGGGCGCCGAGGGTTGATGGTGGTGGGCACATACCCCCTTTGCCCCCTGGATCTGCCTATGGGGCATGTGCCCACTTTGCCGTCCCCCTGGATCCGCCTGTGGCTGCATTCCTTTTTAGCCCGGAAAACTGACACCTTGAAATAATTCGGTAGATATACGCCTTTATTTGTTCCAAGCCGTCTGAAATTCCAGTTTGAATGTACGATGGAAAATGCGTTTCCAAACACAAGCGTCGCCACCGGCAAAGAAGTGGGGGGGCAGCAAACTTCAACCTGATGCTGACTACAAGCTTTACTCCTTGGGACCAAAAACTTTTCGAATTTGCATTCTTCTCTGCCTTCCGCAGTGGCTGGTTATAAGCCGCTGCCACATACCAAACATAGAACACGTATAATTCACCGCTTAACATGCTATTCCCGGGGCCCACCAACGTTGTTTACCTTTTGGAGTCCCTCTTTCGCGGCCATCTTGGAGGGCACACTAGCGCCGCTGGTGAGCGTGACCGGGGTCAATAATTGACCAGAAAAATAGAAATCGCCAGATTCTCTTTTAGAAAAGCGAAAGAAGTGCATAAGAGCCGAGTTAATTTGGCGATCTTCTAGTCGATTCTGCTGCTCTCTTTTTCCAGTGGACGCTGGTAGAGGAGGCAATGGAACTGGGCTTTGTAGTAAGTATTGTTGAGTAAAATTCAATAGTATGTTAATTGTTAATAATTGTTCAATAATTATTCAATAGTAGAAGTAAATATTGTTGGAAGTGAGTGGAAAATTCAGCAAAAAATATAAAGGTGAGTGGAAAATTCTGATTGACTGGGTGTCGTTCTGCACCCAGCACCCCAGGTTTTGGGACACTGCTCATACCTGACCTTAGGTCATCGATATCAAAAATACCGGAACATATTTTAGAGAACTAGGTAGGGCCATTATGTGATATGAGTTTCAATCGAATAAGTTCACCCTGCTCCGACTTATGCTATCTTAAACTTTTTTGAGGTCGGGTCACTTCACCTGTACTGGTGACCTGACATTGGATGACCTAACCTTAAAATTTTCACAGAAGTTGTAAAAATGATGAGGGAAAAGGCATGTAAAGTATGGCGCCGCGTAGCGCCGCCGTTTTCTGCTATCTCCGAAAAACCCGAGGGGCGGGTACCCGCCCCTCGTCAATGCGCGTGTTAAGGTGACGATCCGTATTAGTAGACTCAACCGGCGAAGGTACCAAATTTTGTTATGCCTACGTCATAATAATGATTAAAATCTTAGTTAAAAGGGAAAGCGAATACAACGTTCATTACGAGATAGTGACAAATGCATCATGTTTCATGCAGCGCATCCCGAGAAAAAAGTTTATCATAAGTGCACTATTTATAGTCATTGAGTCCTGGTGTATAGACTTCTATACATCCAATAAATTATATTTATAAATTTTTTAATTAAAATTTTTGTTCATTATTGAGTTCCTTGCATCCAAAATCCCAAAAATCAAAAAGGGTTTGCACTTCCATCAAATATTTTGGGCTCGGGTCTCAAGAGGATAGTACTAAGCCTGCAGGATTTTGAAGCGACAGAAAAACAGAAAGACAGACAGAAACACACAAACATACAAACAGAGACAGACCTTGGAATTTTAGGACATGTAGACTGCTAAGCCTATATGTGGGCCAGCCAGCCAGTCAGCCAGACAGACAGAGACATACAGACAGAGAAAGAAAAACTTCCAGAAAGCCAGAGATAGACAGGGATAAACAGAAACACAGACAAACAGTGAGAGAACAAGATAGACAGAAACATATAAACGGAGACAGATCGACATAGACAGAAATAAACAAAGACACAACCAGACAGACATTGCCAGATATTCAGAGGAAGCCAGATCTAAATACATACAGACAGACAGAACAGACAAAATACAGGGACAGTCAGACAGACATACAGAAACAGTCAGACATACATACAGAAAAATACAGAGACATCCAGGCAGACAGACATACAGAGAATACAGAGGCAGACAGACAGGTAGGCAGACAGACAGAGGAAGCCAGGTCTAAGTATATACCGACAGACAGAACAGCCAGAGAGACATACATACAGAGACAGCCAGACGAACATACAGGGACAGTCAGAGACATACAGAAAAGTACAGAGACATCCAGGCAGACAGTCAGACTGATATACAGAAAAATGCAGGCAGACAAGCAGACAGGCAGGCAGACAGCCAGACAGATTCTGACAGACAGACATTCAAGCAGACAGACAGTCAGGCAGACAGATGGACGGACAGAGTCAGGCAGACATACAGACAGTCAGGCAGGCAGGTAGACAGGGAAACAGGCAGGCAGGCAGACAGACAGGGAGACAGGCAGGCAGGGAGACAGACAGTCAGTCACACAATCAAACAAACAGACAGTCAGGCAGACATAAAGTCAAGCAGACATACATACTGTCAGGTGAACATACAGACTGTCAGGCAGACAGAAGCAGACATACATACTGTCAGGTGAACAGACAGACTGTCAGGCAGACAGACAGACTTTCAGACAGGCAGGCAGGTAGACAGTCAGTCACACAATCAGACAGACAGACAGTTAGTCAGACAGGCAGACTGTCAGGCAGACATTCATACTGTCAGGTGAACAGACAGTCAGGCAGGTAGGCAGACAGACAGTAAGGAAGACAGACAGAATGAAGACAGACAGACAGACAGTCAGGAAGACAGACGGACAGACAGAGACAGTCAGGCAGGCAGACAGACAGTCAGTCAGTCAGGCAGACAGTCAGGCAGGCAGACAGACAGGGAGACAGGCAGACAAACAGAGACAGCAAACATTCAGACAACCAGACAGACATACAGAGGCAGCCAGACAGACATACAGCGACAGTCAGACATACATACAAAAAATACACAGACATCCAGGCAGACAGACATACAGAGAATACAGAGGCAGACAGAGGAAGCCAAGTCTACATACACACAGACAGACAGAACAGACATACATACAGATATAGCCAGAAAAACATACAGGGACAGTCAGTGACATACAACAAAGTACAGAGACATCCAGGCAGACAGACATACAGAGAATACAGAGGCAGACAGACAGGTAGGCAGGCAGACAGTGGAAGTCAGGACTAAGTACATACAGACAGAACAGCCAGAGACATACATACAGAGACAGCCAGACAGACATACAGGGACAGTCAGAGACATACAGAAAAGTACAGAGACATCCAGGCAGACTGACATACAGAAAAAACGCAGGCGGACAAGCAGACAGGCAGACAGACAGCCAGACAGATAGTCTGACAGACATTCAAGCAGACAGACAGTCAGGCAGACAGATGGACAGACAGAATCAGGCAGACATACAGAGTCAGGCAGGCAGGTAGATAGGGAAACAGGCAGGCAGGCAGACAGACAGACAGGCAGGGAGACATACAGACAGACAGGCAGTCAGTCACACAGTCAGACAGTCAGTCACACAATCAGACAGACAGACAGACAGTCAGGCAGACAGACAGCCTTTTTATTTTTATAAATTTTGACCATGTTGTTTCTCAGTTCGACTGTTGGAGTCGGAGTCTCACTAAAGTCATCAAGGGACTTGTCACGGAGACCCCGACCCCACCACCCCAACTAGCAACTCCCACAATGAAGGGTTGATTTAGAAGCCAAAGTTTAACGTCCCACAAAGCACAGGGACGGCCGCCCCGCTCAGGTCACCCTCTCACCAGTCAGTTGCCAGCCGACCTGTACGTCGGGTAAACTATTGAGCGCCGGAGAGTCTCAGGTGAACCGATCCCAAGCCTGGACATGCACTGCCACTGCATGCTTCTGAGCAGCGGGCCGGCGCCCAACGCTCTACTAACTGAGCTACCGGGGCGGCTGTCTGACAAACTTTCAGACAGGCAGACAGTCAGTCACACAATCAGACAGACATGCAGACAGTCAGTCAGACAGGCAGACATACATACTGTCAGGTGAACAGACAGTCAGGCAGACATACAGTCAGGCAGGTAGGCAGACAGACAGACAGAGAATACAGAGGCAGAACGGAGGAAGCCAAGTCTACATACATACAGAAAGAAAGAACGGACATACATACAAATATAGCCAGATAAAAAACATACAGGGACAGTCAGAGACATACAAAAAAGTACAGAGACATCCAGGCAGACAGACATACAGAGCATACAGAGGCAGACAGACAAGTAGGCAGACAGACAGAGGAAGCCAGGTCTAAGTACATACAGACAGACAGAACAGCCAGTGAGACATACATACAGAGACAGCTAGACAGACATATAGGGACAGTCAG
The DNA here is from genome assembly GCA_034440635.1 of Lepas anatifera. Lineage (NCBI taxonomy): Eukaryota > Metazoa > Arthropoda > Thecostraca > Lepadidae > Lepas > Lepas anatifera. Next base: position 196,801 of record JAOTON010001557.1, on the reverse strand, counting down.
AGACATACAGAAAATTACAAGACATCCAGGCAGACAGTCAGACAGATATACAGAAAATGCAGGCAGACAAGCAGACAGCCAGACAGACAAAGTCTGACAGACAGACATTCAAGCAGAGAGGCAGTCAGGCAGACAGATGGACGGACAGTCAGGCAGACATGCAGACAGTCAGGCAGGCAGGGAGTCAGTCACACAGTCGGAAAGTCAGTCACACAATCAGACAGACAGGCGGGCAGGCATACATACATACTGTAAGGTGAACAAACAGACTGTCAGGCAGACAGACAGACTTTGAGACAGGCAGGCAGGCAGACAGACAGAGACATCCAGGCAGGCAGACAGTCCGTCACACAATCAGACAGGCAGACAGACAGTCAGTCAGACAGGCAGACTGCCAGGCAGTTATACATACTGTCAGGTGAACAGACAGTCAGGCAGACATACAGACGGTCAGGCAGGTAGGCAGGCAGGCAGACAGACAGTAAGGAAGACAGACAGGCAGAAAGACAGTCAGGCAGACAGACAGGGAGACAGGCAGGCAGACAGGCAGATAAACAGAGACAGCAAACATACAGACAACCAAACAGACATACAGACACAGCTAGACACACATATGGAGACAGTCAGACATACATACAGAAAAATACAAAGACATCCAGACAGACAGACATACAGAGAATACAGAGGCAGACAGAGGAAGCCAGGTCTACATACATACAGACAGACAGAACAGACAGGCATACATGCATACAGATATAGCCAGAAAAACATGCAGGGACAATCAGAGACATACAGAAAAGTACACAGACATCCAGGCAAACCGTCAGACAGATATACAGAAAAATGCAGACAGACAGACAGAATCAGTCAGCCAGTCAGTAAGCCAGGTCAGGTCAGGTCAGGCAGGCAGGAAGACAGACAGACAGACATACAGACACAGTCAGTCAGGCAGTAAGGAAGACAGTCAGGAAGCCAGTCAGAAAGGAAGACAGACATACAGTCAGGCAGACAGATGGACAGACATTCAGGGGGACAGACAGTCAGACAGGCAGGCAGGTAGACAGACAGACATACAGTGACAGTCAGACATACATACAGAAAAATACACAGACATCCAGGCAGACAAACATACAGAGAATACAGAGGCAGACAGAGAGACAGGCAGGCAGACAGAGGAAGCCAGGTCTACATACAGACAGACAGAACAGCCAGACATACATACATACAGAGATAGCCAGACAAACATACAGGGACAGTCAGACAGACATACAGAAACATCCAGGCAGATATACAGTGACAGTCAGACATACATACAGAATTTTTTTTTACATACAGCTTTTTTCCCTCTCCTGACTCTGTCCCGAACGGATGTGTGGTGCAGCTGCTCGTGATAATCGCCTTCTGTGTCCGCATCTAAGGGGGTAAATCTGTCCAAATAGGTTTTTTTCAAATTCGTCCTAATTTACTTGGGCGATTTCTCTGCCCGTACTTACCTAGGCGCCTTATATAATTTATACTTTAGTTAAATTTATAGGTAGCTAGTCTCTTGTCTTGGGTGCGCCATTTTTTGGCTTGGCGTAGTGTTCCTCCTTCCCGAGAGATGGCAGACTTAGCGAAGTTTTCTCCCTAGGTGTGGTGTGTTTCGTGACGTCACTCCTTTGTTTCCCTTTGCGTGCGGGCCCATTCCTTTATGCTGTCGAATATTCCTCTATTGTGGTAGCTGTGCTGTGCCGCCATTTTCCCTAGAGCCCAATTGTTTGTCTCTCGCGTCCCTCGTGTCTTGTTGTGGTTCCGTCTAGTCTGCCGGTGGCGTCGGTGAACGGTTGCGTAGCTGCGCTCAGTTACCTGGGTTGTAGTTACTCATCGCTCTAAGGTGCGTTCTTGTAAGCTAATACTCTCTCTATTTTTTGCTTTGTTTCTGTCCTAGGTGCTTGGTGTCCATACCTATTTAATTTTGTCGTGTGTTGTTATATCAGTTTGGCTTAGGTATTTTGGTGCTTCTCTTTCGTATATTGATATAGGTAGGTACCTGGTGACTGACCACCTGTCCCATACCCCACAGGTTTTCCTAAATTCTAAAATTTTGTCGCCTTCGGCGATCTGGCTGGCTCCCCTTCTAGTAGAGCACCGCCTCCCTGCTCACACCTTCACTTGTTGTAAACGCACACCCCCGTCGTAAACAAATATTTTATAATTTAGTTCACTTTTCTAGTTCAAAGATAAACATGGACATGGAATTCTAGACAGGATACCCTGTTGTGCTGCTGGGCTCTCACCCTAGTGTCATATCCCTGGCTTGGATCAGTTGTTGGTCCCTTCACTCTTGTCGCTGGTTAGTCTTCTCTCCCTGGTCAGTTTTCCAGTTTTTTTTGGCTATAGAGGGATTATTTGACTCCGTTAGGTCAATATGGCCCCTGCTAACAACTCAAAGTATATTGATGCTCGTTTTGATCGTCTGACTGAGGACAATTCCCAACTCAGGAAGGAAATAGAGGAGCTTAGGGATCTTGTCACTAGTCTAAAAACCGAGCTGCAGGAGGTCCAATTTGTGATCTCCGAAAACATCCAGAGGAGGGAGGCAGTGGAGAAAAGTGCAGCTTCAACTGAGGCTAAGTGCTCTGAGCTCAAGCTGGGTCTGAATTCTGTCAGCTCATTGTGCTCCTCTATATCTGAGAGCCAGACCAAGCTTGGGTGTGAAGTTGAGATGCAGGCCCAATACAGCCGGCTCTACACTCTCCTTCTCTCAGGCAGTGTGATACCTGCCTACCAACCTGGCGAGAACACCAAGCTGGGGGCGCTGAATCTGATGAGGGAATTCCTTGGCATAACCATCCACCCCCTGGCAATCTCAGCCTGCCATCGGCTCCGGAATCGCAACTCTATCCTTGTCAGGTTCATCAACCTTGATGAGAGGGAGGCCATATACAGACAACGCACCCGGCCCCTGAAGAAGGGGCTGGGTGTCCACGAAAGCCTAACAGCTGAGAGGCTTGCTGTTGTTAGGATCCTCAGGGGACTCCACCACCCGAAGGACAAATCTCCCTTCCAGTCACATTATACAGACAGAGGAAGGATCTTTATAAGACCAAGAGGGTCCTCTCGAGCTGTGGAGGTAGCTGTTGGTGCTACAAAGGAGGACATCTTGGCTCTCTGTCATGCAGAGAGGCCTAGCATGCCTGCCCGGGCCCTCCCCTCTGAGGCCCCCTCTGCCGCCTTCGACACCCAGCCTAAGCGACTTTGCTCCCCCCTTCCTGGCTTGCCTGTCAGCACTCCCCGGGAAGGGCTTAGTGGTGACCCTCCCTCTCCCAAGGGTGCAGTAGAGCCCCAACCTCCCTCAGGAGTGGAACTTGGTGCTGGTGCTCTGCCGGGCGGTTCACGGCCTTGGATGTCCATGGTTCCTGGTCCTGGCGCCTTGAGTTCCCCCGCTGGTACTCTCCGGAGTGCCTCGGGAGTGCTGGGGGACCCCTCCGATGATGCCTGTGACGGTGGACCTGTCACCCTGGCTAAGTCGGACTGTGGAGATGGTGGCACAGGTGGGTTATCCCCTGCCTGCTCTGGCCCCGGTCCCCCCCATTGAAAGCCTGGGGACCAGCGGGCTGCCCCATCCCCTCCTGTCTCCATAGGTGCGTCGGCCATGGGTCTGGGGAGTCCGGCAGGGTTGGCACTGCCCACTACCCACTGCCCAGGTTTTTTGGGTTTTTTAGTGGGTTTTTTAGTGGATAAAACCCACCTGGGTTTTTTTCATAAATCATTTTCTAGATGCCCCTGAGTAAAAATATTGTCTTTTTTGCTATTCACATCACTTTTAAAGCTACTAAGCCTTGGTATGTGTGGAATATGCCAAAGTTTAGTAGAACTAGTACCATATGCCACCTCATACAACCCACTGGAAAACTGCATTAAAAGTGCATTTGGAAATCCTTGCCGTCTTACCAGGAAAATCATTCCCAAGAATCCACATGTCGTATAAATTGCACATTGTGCAATACAAATTTCTATTATTTTTTGCAACAGGTAAAAGTCACTGGATAAGACCAATACTGTCTCTGAATATGACGTTAGTTTTTGTCTGTATGATGCAGTTTTTCCAGAATTCAATCTGTATATTATATATATCTTAACACATTTATAAACATTTCTGCAGGTTCAAAATATCCCAAAGTAACAGTGCAGTCTCAGATTGTGACTCTGACTGGCTTTGGCCTGAGACACACGAATAGTTTCATTGTCCAGCTCATGGAGCCTCTAAGGGTTATCGTGGTGGAGTCACGTGCTGTACTCCAGGCGCGCAGCCAAGGTGGGGCGACCGCCTCTCCCCTTGGCTGAACTTAAGCTCTGTAAAGAGCTTCCCGCGCGGCCTCCTGTCGTTTTCTGATTTATGCTCCCCAAGTTGATTATAAGAAGACGGACACCATCACAATGTTTGTCTCGGAGACTCTCAATAGCAAGTCTCAGGGGCCCAAGCGCTGGTCTGGCAGGGCCCACAAAAATTTTGAATTGGGGGCCCCCATATTCAGCTATCGCGATACCAGAGTTTATCTCTGGGCCCCCCAGACTTGGTCTCTGAAGCAGCCCCAAAAGTTTTCCCGGGGTTTCCAGAGTTGGCCTGGAGGACCCTCAAGAGCTTGTCACGGGGGGGGGGCGCCCAGACCTGGTCTCTGAGGGCCACCAGAGTTGGTCTCGGGGGCCCAAGAGTCTGACTTGGGGATCCGAAAAGTTTTCTCGGGGAGCTCAGGGTTGCTCTCGGATGGCCTTTAAGAATTCGTCTCGGTGGCCTCAGAGTTGGTCTCCAAGGCCTTCGAGGGTTTGTCGCGTCGGCCCATCGAGTTGGTCTCGAACCTGGCTGAAAGTTGGTTTCGGGGGTCCCTAGATTCGGTCCTTAGGGTCCCCCGAGGTGGTTTCGGGAGACCCCAAGAATTTTCTTGGGGCCCCCAGTGTTGATCTCGAGAAACTTGAAGAGTTTGTCTTGGTTCATGGGGCCCCCAGAGCTGGTCTCTGGGATCCCTAGACTCGTTTTCGGGCGACTCAAAAGTTTTTTTTCTGGCGGGAGGGGAGGTTTTGTCTCAAGGCGCCGGCCAATTTTTATCACTCTGCCCAAAGAATTCGTGTTGGGGGCACCTCAGAGATGGTCGCCGGGTCACAAAATAATAAAAAGGATACCACGCGTTATTCAGCTAGATAAGCAAAGAAACAAGCAAGGGAGGTAAAAACAGCCAATAAAAGTCACGTGAACCACACCGATTCACTCCACAATCACATCAGCCACCGCTGACATTCTTTTTATTTTCATTAGCGATCTTTGCACTTGGGGCCCCGTGCAGTGCCCCCGAGTCTATATTCACGCCCCTTCCCACTGAGCAAATAATGGATACACCCCTGCTCTGCTCTGAGAATAGTGATCTGACCCTTATTGATGTACCAGACTAAGATTTACAGCGCTAGCATTTGTCCCTGAGGAATATGAGCTGATTTAGAAAAGTGAAAGTAAATTCATGTGGGGCGCAGTGGTGCGGTACTTGTCGCACTTGCTTTCTACGGGGTCGTCCGGGTTTATTTCCGGTGGATTTCTTGAGTACGGAGAACCCGGCTCCTAAGAGAAAACAGTAATAAGAGTCGACAACGCCGTATAACCATAGTAGTGGATGAGTTGATAAACCCCAAAAATTGTTATTCTGGTCAAAAGTCGGTTCACTTTTCTTATCCATGGGTGCCCATAAAACTATGAAGGGTTCTGCACGCAGCCGTCAATCGGGTACTTCAGAACAGCTTGGGAAATAGGAGCTTCTTCTCCCCTCCGCCACGTGAGGCAAAGACTGATAAGGAACGATGATATTGAAAGCATCACAGTCTTAATGCGTGCTCAAACAATGACAATCTAGAAACGGTGCGACGAGAATGCTATAAAACAAAAATAAAAAACCCGGAAAAAACCCACAAAAAACCGCAAAAAACCCGGAACCGCGGGCTTTTTATAAAAACCCGGTTTTTTCCAACCCTGGAGTCCGGGGCACTCTTCGAACAGTTCTGCTGCGGCATCTGGCCCCATCTCTCACCCTGAAGCAATGGCAGGCGATCCTGGTGGGAACCCTAGCTCCTGGGCCCCTGTGCACACTACTGATGATGCTAGTGGGACTGTTGGGGCTGGGGGTCTTTTCCGTGCCACACCTTGCAAGGTGGTTGTTGATCATCGGTCAACCAGCTCATCTGGTCAGGCGAGGAGCAGGAGTGGTCGCACTGTTCATCCGCCTCCCCACAAATATAGTTAGTATTTCATTCTCTCAGACCTGTTTCTTAATGAATATTACTGTCCAGCAGCACTGGGGTCAGAATCTGTTTGCTTTTTCCCATTGGCCTTTCCAAATACTTTTTGTAGCTTTGTTACTCCCCTGTCCTAGTTTTCTCTCTTACTACTGTTATATTTTATCTTACCCTTCTAATATACCTCAGTTTCTTTTCTCACATCGCAGAGATAGGCACCAGGTTTTGCCCTACATACACATGCCTCAATGACAGCCCGGAATTCTCAGCTGACCCATTTCAAGCCATCTTAGATGAATGTGAATATACTGATTTGAAATTTCCTCGAAATTTCCCCTTGTCTCCAAATAGTTTGGCTCCAAACATTAGTTTGATCCATGTTAACATTCGGTCCCTTCCCAAAAACTTTGATCAACTTGAACTTCTCACACACCAATTGGCCTTCACACCCCTGCTAATTCTGTTAAGCGAGACATGGTTGGACCCTGCCCTCGCCTCTTCATATAGCCTTAGTGACTATAGACTCGAAGTTGCATCTCCTAGTAATGTGAGGGGTAAAGGTTCAGCCATTTATATTCACAACTCTTTATCTTACACTAGAAGAAATGAACTTTGCTCATCCAACCTAGAATTTCAGTCAGTTTGCATTGAATTGAAGATCCCAAAAACAAAAATGTCATAATAAGCGCCTCCTATAGATCTCCTTCTTACCCATTATCTCTGTTCCTGGAGCATCTCGAACCAGTCATAGCCCTTATAAACACTGAGGCTAAGCCTTGCATTCTAGGAGGCGACTTTAATATAGACCTTCTAAAGCATGAGAACGATGACCAGGCAGCTCTCTTTCTGAACACCCTGGCAGCCCTTGGTGTCTTTCCCTCGATTTCCCTGCCTACTCGAGTTAGCCCTGGATCTAGTACGCTAATCGATAATTTCTTTTTCAATGATCCCAATATGTTGACTAAGACTGGAGTAATTATTTCTGATATTAGTGACCATTTCCCCATTCATGCCTCTATCAATATCAGCAAGCAAAAGCAAAATCAGAAGCCTCCAAACAATGACATCTGCTTCGACTTCCGGAAAATTGATACCCTCAATCAAGCATTGGCTCACAAACTTAGAAATATATTAGATATGACCGATCCTAACCAGGCCGCCAGTTTCCTCACCAGTGTAATCAATTCCGAAATTACCTCTCTCAGCGTAAAAAAATTAGATAGAAGAAATGTCCCAGTCCAGCCGTGGATCTCCTTTGGCCTTCTACGGTGCATAAACAAAAAGAATGAACTCTACAAAAAATCAATACGAGAACCAAGCGAATCTAATAGGATTGTGTATGTTACTTATAGAAATCGTCTCTCCAATCTAATTAGGTCATCCAAAAAGTCTTTCTATGAGCGAAAATTAGAGGAATATAAAGCTAACCCTGCCAAACTTTGGACAGTTTTGAACTCCCTGGTCCACAAAAACAAGTCAAAATCGTCCCTGCCCAACCGATTTGTTTATGATAACTCTTGCATTAAATCGCCTTCCCTAATTGCCAACAAATTCAATGAATTTTTCAGCTCAATTGCCTCATCTTTAGATGAGAAACTTGACCACCCACACACCAATCCTCTGGCATATCTGGAACAGAGGCAGACAGAGAGACAGGCAGGCAGACAGAGGAAGCCAGGTCTACATACAGACAGACAGAACAGCCAGACATACATACATACAGAGATAGCCAGACAAACATACAGTCAGTCATACAGAAAAATAAAGAGAAATCCAGTCATTTTGTCAGTCAGTCAGTCAGTCAGTCAGTCAGGCAGTCAGTCAGTCAGTTAGTCAGTCAGTCAGTCAGTCAGTCAGTCAGTCAGTGAACAGGTCAGGTCACCACTGCAGATCAAGTGACTTAATCCCCGAAGAGTTTAATATAACATTAGTAGGAACAAGGTTAACCCTCGCCCGACGGGGCATCGATGGCTCCCTGAGGTTTTTTTAGAATAACAAGAAAACGACGAAAGGAAAAGGGTTTAGAAGAAAAGGCTTAGTCTGTGATGACTGCAAGAACTAGGTCACTAGATCCTGGGGAAGCTAAGGCCAGCAAAATAAAAGTCTTAAAACGCGTATTTCAAATTTTCGCCCAAAAAATGACCGTCTTGTTAGGAGTCAAAATCAGCTAACAATGATTGCTTTAACCCGCGCCCCACCGGGGGTCCGGCGCCACCTTCGCCCCACCGGGGGCCATCGATGGCCCCCCCTCTAACTCCGAAAATATGGGCGTTAGCGCAAATCTGCAAAGTGCAATAGAAAGCTCGCGTGAATTCAGTAAGAAATTACTTCGCATGTTTTAGTGCTCAGGTCAATGGCTTGACCTCCAGAGGTCAAATTAGGTCAAGATCGGCTATTTTCACTCAAATATGCAATGATTAAGCAAACTGGGCATAACTCTTATGTCATAAGAGCTATTGAGGCCTGGTAAAGTACATTTGATAGCAAATTGCCAGTACTTTTTCCGCTATGTGGAACGTAAAGACCTCCCGCCAGTGGTTTGACCGCCAGAGCACTCGGCCGCAGTACAAGAGCCACGACCAGCGAGGATGGGGTGGTTCGCTGGGCACAGGTTAAAACCGCCACCGAACAGTACACCCGTCCCGCTGCGTGGCTCTGTGTGCTGGAGAGTGACGTTTAGGCCTCGTGTGAGGCTCATGTGAGTGTTGCTCTGACCGTTTCGACTATATCTGTAAATATCAGGTATGTATGTACCTTCGTATGAGTGATGAGTGACAGATTGTACATAAGCAACGTGCGTTATAAATATCGTGCCCCGTCCGTGCAGGCAACAACCGTGCGTTCGATACTGTGTGGTGCTGGGTGTGAGTACGGTAGCGTACTCAGACAGCATCCAGACATCCAGCCCAGCCTTCCCCCCGCCCGTGTAGCCGTCTAGACGTACCACGGCCTCCCCGGGCTGCCAGCGGATGGCGCAGTGGGGGGCCCGACCCTCTAGCCAGACATCCGCCGCCGCCCCTTACTATTTGTCTTGAGCCAGCGGCACTGGAGGTCGCCCGCCGCCCAGTGTGCCGGAGTGGCGGCAGTTTTGTTCGTGTCGTCGAAGCGTCTTGTTCCTTTCGTTTATCTCGTGAATATAATTCTGGTCCTCCGGAAAACGTTTGTACATATCGTTCGTTTATCGCTGACACCACCAATGGGCCTTTTCTAACGATCTTGGTTTCCGAGATCTCCGGAGGGGGCACTATAGGACCTCCCCCACAGCGCGTGTTAAACAAATTTACTCCAGAGGATATCCTGACAGAGGGCAAACTGTACACCATTCTGTGACATTTTTATTTTAGCATGGTCTATCAGCGCACACATTTTCCCACTTAGAGGGAACATTGAGAATTAGCGTGGAAGTTCAAGATCAGACCAGATGAAGCAGGGAAGGCCATTTTCAACCCAGCCATTGAAGCCACGAACCCAACGAGAGGAAATCCAATTTTAAATTCAGCAGACAACTCGGCCACCCAGCCCCGATATGCAACGGCTAAAAAGTGCCAGACATGAAAACTGGACGCGCCAACCGGCACTCTCTCGCAAGTCTCTCGTTCCTGACAAAGATATCCGTCCAAGGGGCAATGTTTTATATTCCCACTCCATTTCGCAGAAATTCAACATCATGGTCAGCTTCACGCATATATTATAAGCTTGGAATGTACGATTCTAGAAACTACACTACTGTAAAACTTTTTCGATTAAAAGAACTTCGGATGCAAAGTGTAGCTCAACGATATCAATCGTCGCATTTGTCGACAATGACCTCACGATACCTGTACTACTCGGAGAGCATGCAAAAACAAACTATACACGACTCCCAGCGACCTTTTCCTAGCCTAAGGACACCGAGAATATAACGCAGGCCTGCAGATGACTCACTGTTGACGAATTGTAAAATTCACGCTGGGCGCCACTCCGATTATAAGCGTGAGCGATCTTTTTCACATGATACTATAATACTTTAGACAGACTTCACATAACTGGAAAGCACATCCAATACTTCGTCTTACACACCCAGTAAACACAAAAACCACATCAACATCGTTCCCGCCTATTGGTGAGAACTTTCAGTCAAATCGTCCTATTCATTACGGTGCTCCACGTCAAAATGTTTGAACATACACGTTTTCGTCGAGAAATTAGACAGCTCTTTTCGTCTCCAGTATCGATCTCCTTCGTAATAAAAACTCAGCGTTTTAAAACACAGTGAAACTACAAACCTTCTTGAGGGTGATCTTTCAACATCAAACACAGCGTTTCCACGCCATTGCATTTGTGCACTCGTTACCTGGCAAACATGTCAAGCACAATTGAAAAACACAGCATCAATGCAAGGCTTGAGGTGCCCCGTTCGTTCTAATATCTTTACTCGTAGGCGTTCCATTCCTTCACCAAGTACGCAGTGCGAACTCGAAATCACATCACAACATAAACAACATTCCACGATGCCATATAAAAAGAGTCATGTATCGTAGCTGGAGAGCTATCCTTATCCCCCTGATTCGAAATTGTTGTCTGCTGAACAGTTATCAATAAGCAGCATCACATGTGAATTTCCACGTGAATGTGTAGGCGGAATGATCAAAGCTCTGGTTTAAACGAGAATGGACATGCTTTACTTTCGGCTGAAATGATATTTTCTTTCATAAATGTCGAACACATACGCAAAAAGATGAAATCCATCCTGATGAATAAAACCAGCTCCATTATCTTTATCCATGGCACGAACGACACTGAACAGCATCTACGACAATTGTTGCACACAAGAAAATCGGCCCTTGGACCACATCATTCTCGCCTATTGAAGTCCCATCAACCGTCTAAAATCCACATAACTGTTTTTTCAGACAGATAGAGAGACATTCAGACAGATAGAGAGTCATTCAGACAGATAGAGAGTCATTCAGACAGATAGAGAGTCATTCAGACAGATAGAGAGTCATTCAGACAGATAGAGAGTCATTCAGACAGATAGAGTCATTCAGACAGATAGAGAGTCATTCAGACAGATAGAGAGTCATTCAGACAGATATAGTCATTCAGACAGATATAGAGTCATTCAGACAGATATAGAGTCATTCAGACAGATAGAGAGTAATTCAGACAGATAGAGAGTAATTCAGACCGATAGAGAGTAAATCAGACAGATAGAGAGTAATTCAGACAGATAGAGTCATTCAGACAGATAGAGAGTCATTCAGACAGACAGACAGCCATTCAGACAGATAGAGAGCCATTCAGACAAAGTCATTCAGACATATAGAGTCATTCAGACAGATAGAGTCATTCAGACAGATAGAGAGTCATTCATACAAATAGAGACTCATTTAGACAGATAGAGAGTCATTCAGACAGATAGAGAGTCATTCAGACAGTCATTCAGACAGATAGAGAGTCATTCAGACAGATAGAGTCCTTCAGACAGATAGTGAGTCATTCAGACAGATAGAGCGTCATTCAGACAGATAGAGTCATTCAGACAGAAAGAGTCATTCAGATATATGGAGTCATTCAGACATATAGAGTCATTCAGGCATATAGAGAGTCATTCATACAGATATTCATTCAGATATATAGTGTCATTCAGACAGATAGTCATTCAGACAGAGTCATTCAGACAGACAGAGAGTCATTCAGATAGATATAGAGTCATTCAGACAGATAGAGAGTCATTCAGACAGATAGAGAGCCATTCAGACAGATAGAGAGACATTCAGACAGATAGAGAGACATTCATTTAGATAGAGAGACATTCAGACAGATAGAGAGTCATTCAGACAGATAGAGAGTCATTCAGACAGATAGAGTCATTCAGACAGATAGTCATTCAGACAGATATAGAGTCATTCAGACAGATAGAGAGTAATTCAGACAGATAGAGAGTAATTCAGACAGATAGAGAGTAATTCAGACAGATAGAGAGTAATTCAGACAGATAGAGAGTCATTCAGACAGATAGACAGCCATTCAGACAGATAGAGAGCCATTCAGACAGATAGAGTCATTCAGACATATAGAGTCATTCAGACAGATAGAGTCATTCAGACAGATAGAGAGTCATTCATACAAATAGAGACTCATTTAGACAGATAGAGAGTCATTCAGACAGATAGAGAGTCATCCATACAAATAGAGAGTCATTCAGACTTAAAGAGAGTCATTCATGCAGATAGTCATTCATACAGATAGAGAGTCATTCAGACATATATAGCCATTCAGACAGATATAGTAATTCAGACAGATAGAGAGTCACTCAGACAGATAGAGAGTCATTCAGACAGATAGAGAGTCATTCAGACACAGAGAGGGTCATTCAGACAGATAGGCATTCAGACCAAGATATTCATTCAGACATAGAGATTCGTTCAGACAAAGAGAGTCATTCAGACAGAGATAGTCATTCAGACAGTGAGAGTCATTCATACAGAGAGTCATTCAGACATATTCATTCAGACACACAGTCATTCAGACAGATAGAGTCACTCAGGCATATAGAATCATTCAGACATAGGCAGTCATTCAGACATAGGGAGTCATTCAGACATATGGCGTCATTAAGACATAGGGAGTCATTCAGACAGGGATTCATTTAGACATAGGGAGTCATTTAGACATAGGGAGTCATTGAGACATAGGGAGTCATTCAGATAGTCATTCATATACAGAGAGTCATTCAGAAAGAGTCATTCAGACATAGAGTCATTCAGGCAGAGAGAGAGTCATTAAGACAGAGAGAGAGTCATTCAGACAGAGAAAGTCATTCATACATATAGTGTCATTCAGACATAAAGTCATTCAGACAGAGAGAGTCATTCAGACAGACAGTCATTCAGACAGAGATAATCATTCAGACATATAGAATGATTATCAGATAGTCATTCAGACAGGGAGAGAGAGAGTCATTCAGAGAAAGATATATAGTCATTATTGGTCAGAGAGTCAGTCCAGTCATTCACAACACTCCCTGTACAAGTACTCCCTGAACTTTAATCATGGAATAAAGAAACCTGGAACGGAAGCCTCCTTAATTTCTGGGATGCTTTTGTGGGGCTCATTAAAAAGAATGGGGTAAATAAACAAAAACATTAAAATATAGATAACAGTAAAATATTCAACAAAAAACAGGCTTTAGAGCATGTCTTACTTCAACCGAGAGTGAACAGCCACTACTGAGGTATTATTTATCCAATATAAACCTAAATAATGGCATAATAACCATAAAATAGAAAAAAACAGAACGTGTGTGAGCCGTGATTCAAACCTGGAACACTAGGATTGCTAGATAAGCATTCTGCTAACTGTGCTATTGAGCAACAAAATTACCATTATGAAGATGAAAAGTGCACCATGCGGGATCTGATCCCTAGACCTTTCACTCGCTAGGTGAATGCTTAACCCACTTACTGTGGTGCTGAATCACACACTCTTTAAACATGTAATAATACAAGTTGAGATGCAGTATAAACGCTGTGTTCGTTGAATTATTCTGAGGCGGAATTCCAGGGGTTGTGACATCGTGATATTCCCCGGATTCCAGCAGTGGAACGTTCTTTAACGAGGCTGGAATGCAGAGTAAATGGCAAGGTGTGACAGTCTCATTATTTATTTTGACTTGTGCACACCCAAATCTTTCATTTACTTTCATTTAGGTGTTATTATTAGGTTCAGATTATCCTGCAAAAACATATAATGTACCTTACAAACAGATAAATATTCAAAGTCCACAAACTTACTGTCACAAAATTCATGCATGGGCGCCGCCATCTTGAGCGGGACTGCTTTTTCTATTCCCACCGTTCCGCACGGCATGACAGGAATATTCGATGTGGAATCCCGGGAAAAGTTTAAAAGAACAGCTGTGATGTCACTGTTCCCAGAATTCCAGGCTGGAATATTTCAAAGAAAGCACCCAAAATTCTGATTTGTCTTGCACTTTGCTGATATTTTAGATATTTCATGCCTGAAATGTGTTTTAGAGGACGCAACACAGATAAGGCTTTCCTGAAATGCATGGTTGCTTTTCTGTGCAAGCGACAGTTTATAAGTTATGAGGCATTAAAGTCATTGGCCAGCACATCTCCCATAGACTTCACATTAGTCCTTACCGAGCTTTACTTAGCGAAGGATTTTTTTAATGTTTTAGAATGACACCCAAAAGCGGGGAGGGTTTGTACCTATTGAAGTCTCCATTCCAGGTATTTCTTTTTCATGCTTTAAGGGTTTGAGTAACTGTTACTGGTCTTTTTCCACCAAAGTTGCTCCAATATTTCAATTATTGTCACTCACCACCCTCCTCCCGACATCTTCAATCGACACGGGTTGATCAATTTGTTTATTTTGAAGAATGTATGCAAACAGGGCGCGAAAGAAGACTGAAGCGCCATCTGCACTAATTGACCCCGGTCACGCTCACCAGAGGCGCTAGTGTGCCCTCCAAGATGGCCGCGAAAGAGGGACTCCGAAAGGTAAACAACGTTAGTGGGACCGGGAATAGCATGGTAAGCGGTGAATTATACGTGTTTTATGTCTGGTATATGGCAGCGGCTTATAACCAGCCACTGCGGAAGGCAGAGAAGAATCCAAATTCGAAGAGTTTTTGGTCCCAAGGAGCAAAGCTTGTAGTCAGCATCAGGTTGAAGTTTGCTGCCCCCCACTTCTTTGCCGGTGACGACGCTTGTGTTTGGAAACGCATTTTCCATCGTACATTCAAACTGGAATTTCAGACAGCTTGAAACAAATGAAGGCGTATATCTACCGAATTATTTCAAGATGTCAGTTTTCCGGGCTAAAAGGAATGCAGCCACAGGCGGATCCAGCAGGACGGCAAAGTGAGCACATGCCCCATAGGCAGATCCAGGGGCCAAAGGGAGTATGTGCCCCCCATCATCGACCCCCGGCGCCCCCTGAAATGGCCACGCCCCCTGAAATTTCGCTTCCCACTACCACCCCCTCCCAGGATACGAAAGTCGGCTCCCACCGATTGGGTTTTGCTCCCATCCGATACGGTTTCCCGGTCAAGAAAGGTGCGCCGCCCCCGGGAAGGTGCCCCTGATCGGCAATCCTGGATCCGCCTATGATGACGGCCCAAGGATTAAGGCTTACTCCTGCTAGAGGCAGGCTCAAGGGAGTGGAAGGAGACATGAGCGGAACTGGAGATTGCCTCACAGCCAGTCTGCAAAGTATGGCAGCAGGCCAGACGAGTCGCACCAGCCATCTAAAATTCTCGCACCACCAGCCTCCAAAAAGTCGCGCCAATCTGCCACATACCAGGGAAAAAATGCACCCATTCCTACCCCTACAATGCATTGCTACCTCAACCATTAGTCAGTTAAGGACTTTTTATAAGGCACCTCCTGTGTCTTAATGGCCATTCAGCCATTATTTGTTTAGTTTAAGTGTCACTAACCTCGCAAATTCGCACCAGGTTGATAAAGTTCGCACCAATCGGTCCTGTCTCCAAGGGAACTCGCACGGACGAGATCTCGTCGAAAATGCCATACTTTGAACACTGGCCTCACAGCCGCTTACCAGGTGGATGTGAATGGAAGTCAGATGGCTGAAAATGTCTGCAACAGACAGCAGCATTTGAGCCCATCTTCTTCCCAATTCTCAGTTTCGACTTCCACTGCTTGGACAGTACCTTATCCTGAGGAAACTTGTGAAAGCTGAGACTTGGACACTTTCTTCGGAAGGATACACACTGAAGAACGCAGCAGTTCTGATTGGATGTAATGGTTATCCGTCTCACCTCCATTTTCTTTGAACTTTCCAAGATTATAACAAACAAGAAAATAACGCCAGTCTTCAATATTAACGTCCACCCCAGGGTACTTTAACTACGGGTACAACCAAGTTTCCTACTAAATATAGTCCTCCCATGATGACGTCACCGCCCTTTCCTACTAAGTTATAGGAGATTATACTAAGTTTTTGGAAGGATCAGCTGGAACATACCAAGTTTGGGCGTATTTGGCACCAATCTAGTATAAGGATCTCGTTCGGACTTCCTCCACAAGAAGATATTGGGGGTCGGAGCTTTCGTACTGTATTACAGTGCTTCGTCAGCGATGATCGTTCGGAATATAAGGGGGATAAAAAGGCACAAGAGAACACACAGTACAAAAATTGAGCTCAGAAAAACATGCGACATCAATAATCTACACGTGACAGCAATAAGCCATTGACTTCCTAGAGCGACCTAAGAAATTATAAATACATTAAAAGGTAAAGTTTTAAAAAACGCATCTTTAACATGGAAACGCTAGAGTACTAGGGTTAGCAAGAGAGGGAGGGGTTTAAGACAGCTACAATAAAACACGCAATACTCGCAATACTCACTTAATAATTATATAAAAGATGGGGAAGCTATAAAAAAGGGGGGGTACGACACCAGCAAGCCTTCCACCCGCCTCTCTGTGCCGTTTGCAGGACACGACTTCTACCAACTCAAAAGAGAAGCCAACAAGATCGGCATAGAACTGGTGTCCAAACCGCTGCGAACCGTAGGATCTTTGGTGTGCAGCAAGGCTAAGCACCAGCTGCCCACTTCACAGAAAAGCAACGTGATATACCTCATCGAGTGTTCATGCAAAGTAGGAGGGGAGAGCGTCATTTACATCGGTGAAACTGATCGAGAAGTACAGTCACGGATTCAAGAGCACCGCAACAGCTGGAGAGGACAAGTGCCCTCCAAACTGAAGGCATCAGCCTTCAGTGAGCACCGGCAGTGCACTCCAGCCTTCTCGCAAGTCAAGATACTCAACCACGCAGCCCACCACCAGATGCGTTTGCTTATGGAATCGGCCTACATCCAAACTCGTGAACGTCGACAAACTCTGCTCGTCTCTCCTAATGATGCCAGTGTAAATAGGAACTCAGGCTCTCTCTTAAACGATAGATGGCTTCCTATAATTCGTCGGGCCTGTTCCTAGGATGGAAGCTCCTCTTGATCTTGTGTAATGTGAATGTTCGATCATAGTGTTTTTTGAATGTTTTCATTGCATTTTTACATGATGTATCGTAGGCTTTACTGATTTATATTTTGACAATGTTTATATAATACTGTCTTTTATATTTGATTAGATAATATGTATTTTATAGTGTTTCCTTTTTCGTATCATAAATAAGCGAAAGTTTGCATTATATTGAATCGATAATAGGTATTTTATAGCTTTGGATTTTCTTACCATAAATAAGTGAATGTTGTGTGTTTTTATTGTAACATTTAACCCCCCCGCCCCCCTCTCCACTCCTGTTCTCTACCCCCCTTTTTATAGCTTCCCCATCTTTTATATAATTATTAAGTGAGTATTGCGAGTATTGCGTGTTTTATTGTAGCTGTCTTAAACCCCTCCCTCTCTTGCTAACCCTAGTACTCTAGCGTTTCCATGTTAAAGATGCGTTTTTTAAAACTTTACCTTTTAATGTATTTATAATTTCTTAGGTCGCTCTAGGAAGTCAATGGCTTATTGCTGTCACGTGTAGATTATTGATGTCGCATGTTTTTTCTGAGCTCAATTTTTGTACTGTGTGTTCTCTTGTGCCTTTTTATCCCCCCTTATATTCCGAACGATCATCGCTGACGAAGCACTGTAATACAGTACGAAAGCTCCGACCCCCAATATCTTCTTGTGGAGGAAGTCCGAACGAGATCCTACGAAAATCGACTCCACAGTATGGCCTTTAAAGAATCTAGTATAAATCGAAATCAACTTGTTTCACCCATTTGACAGTAACCTTGATCTCAACGGCGAGCAGCGTATTTTACGTAAGTCTAATGAAAAAATTATAACACTTCAAAGAATTTGTTGAAAGGGCATGCATTTATTTGATCAACTCAGGCCTACTTAATAGCCGAGAGAAATAAATTTACCTTCTCTCAAGAGATCACCGGTGTTTATTGTCTTCTGCTGCAGGTACCACCAACAGCCAATCAAAGGTCAGAAATCAACAGCCAATCAAAATCGAGATTAGTCGTACTGCAAACAGCTGTTAGTGCTGAACCTGTCCTTATTTTGACACGCTCTGGAAAATTTGTAAAAATAATATTCTTTACTGGAGTTTTTGCAAAACGTGTGATGGTTTCACAAATAAAAAACTTTTAGCTTTCTGTTCAACCATATAAGTTCTGTTGATACAGTTCTAAAATAGGTTATTTAGAGCTTCGAAAAAGTGCAATTTCTCCAATGCCCTGCATAGTAACTGTGTTGCCTCTCCAGCCATGATGACGTAATGCTGCCAAACAACTTGAACGGGGTCTGGTCCACCCAACATGAACTACACTTCTTCAGAGCAACGAGTTCACCACGACTGAAAATAAACGTTCAAAATCTATATCGCGTTCAACAATGCGCCGGATATGAAGCAGCCACGCCAGACGTCAGTCCCTCTACTGGCGTTTTCAAAAAAATCCGCCAGGTGCCAACACTTTCGATGACCGAGGCCAATTGGCCTCGGTCATCGAAAGTGTTGGCACCTGGCGGATTTTTTTTGAAATGCCAGTAGAGGGACTGACGTCTGGCGCGACTGCTTCATATCCGGCGCATTTGTAGACAAACTCCTTGTTTCCTGCACGGTTCCTATGGTAACGGATTTTCAGTAGTGGTAAACTCGTGAAATAGCGTGGTCATACGTGACGTTGGGTGGACGTGAATATTGAAGACTGGCATTATTTTCTTGTTTGTTATAATCTTGGAAAGTTCAAAGAAAATGGAGAAGAGACGGATAACCATTAGATCCAATCAGAAATGCTGCGTTCCTCAGTGTGTATCCTTCCGAAGAAAGTGTCGAAGTCTCAGCTTTCACAAGTTTCCTCAGGATAAGGTGCTGTCCAAGCAGTGGAAGTTGAAACTGAGAATTGGGAAGAAGATAGGCTCAAATGGTGCTGTCTGTTGCAGACATTTTCAGCCATCTGACTTCCATTCACATCCACCTGGTAAGCGGCTGTGAGGCCAGTGTACAAAGTATGGCATTTTCGACGAGATCTCGTCGGCGCGAGTGCCCTTGGAGACAGGACCGAGTGGTGCGAATTTTATCAACCTGGTGCGAATTTGCAAGGTTAGTGACACTTAAAATAAACAAATAAAGACTGCCATTAAGACACAGGAGGGGCCTTATAAAAAGCCCTTAGTTAACTGACTAATGATTGAGATAGCATTGCATTGCAGGGGTAGGAATGGGTGCATTTTTTCCCTGGTATGTGGCATATTGGTGCGAATTTTTGGAGGATGGTGGTGCGAGAATTTTACATGGCTGGTGCGACTCGTCTGGCCTGCTGCCATACTTTGCAGACTGGCTGTGGGGCAATCTCCAGTTCCGCTTATGCCTCCTTCCACTCTCTTGAGCCTGCTTCTAGCAGGAGTAGGCCTTTATCCTTGGGCCGTCATCAAAGGCGGATCCAGGATTGCCGATCGGGGGCACCTTCCGGGGGGGGCGAGGCGCCATTCTTGACCGAGAAACCCTATCGGATGGGAGCAAAACCCTATCGGTGGGAGCCGACTCTCGCATCCTGGGGTGGAGGGAAGGGGGGTGGGAAGCGAAATTTCAGGGGGCGTGGCCATTTCAGGGGGCGCCGAGGGTCAATGGCAGGGGGCACATACTCCCTTTGCCCCTGGATCTGCCTATGGGGCACATGCCCACTTTGCTGTCCCCTTGGATCCGCCTATGGCTGTATTCCTTTTAGCCCGGGAAACTGACATCTTGAAATAATTCGGTAGATATACGCCTTTATTCCTTTCAAGCTGTCTGAAATTCCAGTTTGAATGTACGATGGAAAATGCGTTTCCAAACATAAGCGTCGCCACCGGCAAAAAAGTGGGGGTTGCAGCAAACTTTAACCTGATCCTGACTACAAACTTTGCTCCTTGGGACCAAAAACTCCTCGAATTTGGGCTCCTCACTGCCTTCTGCAGCGGCTGGTTATAAGCTACTGCCACATACCAGGCATAAAACACGTATAATTCACCGCTTACTATGCTATTCCCGGGCCCACTAACGTTGTTTACCTTTCGGAGTTCCTCTTTCGCGGCCATCTTGGATGGCACACTAGCGCCACTGGTGAGCGTGACCGGGGTCAATAGAGACTACGCAGGGTATTATTTTTATCTTTCATTGGCTTACTGTCAACAATTCTGCTACTAGCTTTACCATAAAATGTTTCGAAACAAAACCACGAGTCGGCTAAACGGCTTTTGATTGGCCCTTTTAGGGCCTTATATCACCGCTATATGGGGATATAAGGCCCTATTTCACCTCATAGACGGGGATATAGTGCGTCGTTATATCCCCACAGTATGGTGATATAGCTCGGTAGGTATGTTGGCACAGAACGCCTTATAAAAAAGCCCTTAAAGGGACATTGTCGCAAAAATTTTTATTGGCTAGATCAAAAGGTTACAAAAAGTTGTTTCAGAAGTCATATTCTTATTTTTGCAAATTCAGGCTCAAAATGCCTGAAAATCGGCCTCAAAGTCAACATTTATAGACGACTTTATCGAGTCCTTATGGTAACGATAAAGTGACGTAGACTCGGCCATAGCTATCAATTTATATATGAAAACATGTCAAACATTTCTTTTAAAGCAGTTCAGTAGCTAAAACCTAAAACATCAAAAAATTATTCTATGAAAATATATTTCCAAAACGCTTTTGAAAGAGAAATAGAGGACTTTAAAGAAATACCATCAACCAATCAGAAGCCCAGTCCTTATAGGATCTGGTCACGTGGCCTTATCTTACAGCAATGTGATGTCATCATGGCTACCAATGAACTATCGATATTCACCATTTCAAAAACCGCGGCAAACGCGAAGATATGAATACAAATTCTATAACACTAATTAGCGCTGCGGTCAGGCCCGAATAGGTCGGCACTAGAAACTGGAGTTTTTGCTGGGCGTTTCCCGTCTGGTGGCGCTAGTGGGCTCAGTGCTATGAGCTTTCGCGAGCTTTGCGCCAGAATCTAACAGATAGTGATGGACAGAATGAAGTACGCTTGCAGTGTGTTCATAGTTGTAAAGTGTTCCGAGACTAAAAACATGTATATTTCTCTTTTGGTCGTTTGAATTGCGCAATAGTATAATATAAGAGGATATAAGGGATGCAAGTAGCGACACTCATGCTCAATTTTTATATTTTTAGACCAGATCCACTAATAGGTACTTGTAGTCTGTTCCAAGTGCAGTTTTTCCAGATGGCCATCTCCTGCTAGAAACTGGATAATGAGCACGTTCGGTGTTTGGGGAGATGTGCCGAAACGATTGTTATCTATGTTTTTTTCGATACATATAGAACAAAATTGGAAGACAAATATGACGAATATCTCGATAATTTGTTTTTTGAAATAGCATTTGGTCGCAAGCTTCACGTTCAATTTGATTTAAAAATGAGACACAGAGTTACGAACGCAAACACCGAAGCTAGTGACATCTGCTAGCAATTTTTAAACCAGCTAGAGATGCCAGCTTTTCAATTTTCACGAACATTATTTCAGCTCAGCAAGTATCCAGGCTGCCGAGGTGCAAAGTGGAGGTCCACCATGGATGCATCTGACAGATCAAAGCGGAAAGATCCTCTCAAACTAATCTTGGCTCCCCCAATCGATTCTTGGGCTCCACAAACGATTCTTGGCTCCCCATAGGCGGATCCAGGGAGCAGAGGTGCAAGTGCCCTCCTTTCGATTAACCCTCGGTGCCCACTGAAATGGTCACGGCGCCCCCTAAAAGGTCGATGGCGCCCCCCTGAAATTCGGCTTCCTACCACCCCCCTCCCTCCTCGAACGCGAAAATAAGCGCCCCCGGTAGGATTTTGCGCCCATCTGATAGGTTTTGACGGCTCAAAAGTGGCGTTCCTCGGGGAGGTGCCCCCCTCCCCAGGTTGGCAATCCTGGATACGCCTATCCTATTGGTCCCCTGAAATGCAACTGATTTTTTCTAATGTTTATCTTGCCCTCCCCTGCAAACAGGGTAACCCAGGGGCGTAGCCAAGGGGGGGCGGAAGGGATAGCCGCTCCTCCCTGAGGGCCCCCTGAGGATACGAGCCGCGCGAAGGGCGGCTCGTCCGCACTATGCTCTGTGGCCAAATTTGGTATTTTATACCAGACAGGGCCCTCTTAAGCCCTCTTCAGCACTCTATTCTGTAACATGAGGAGGGCCCTTTTTACCCATCAGGGCCCTTTTGGGGCTGTCGCAGGGGCCCTTTTCAGGGTGCTACCCCTTCCTGAGCGAAATTCTGGCTACGCCCCTGGGGTAAACGGAGTATATGCCCCCCCCCGATTGAGAACTACTCATCCCTTTTACCCTGCACCCAGTTTCCGACTAGAACCGCCCCAGCGCACCCGCTTCCCCTTGGAGCGTCAGCTTTTTCATTCACTCGACGCAAAACCTGGCGTCTCATTGTATGTCTTGGCAGCCCTGGTTATCAGAGACATCTTATTTACACATATACTTTCTTTCCATTCAGGTTATCGTAATTGGTTTCGTCAGATTAGTACGTGGCACGTCTAGGCAGTGTGGAGAAAGTGTAAATACAACGTGATTGCGTTTGTGGACCAGGGGCATTGTTAACTTTATATTCCAGCGCCATGGGTGGAAATCCCGCGGGTGTTGGTAAGTCAGGACCCCTTGGAATTTGGGTCTCCCATAGGCTTTGTATAGGGCTTGTATGGCCGTACCAGCGTTAACCTACCCAGGACCCCCTGGATCGAGAAGAGACTTCCAGCCATGTCCAGCGCAAATATTCTATTATATTTAGTTGTAGCTTGAAAAACTATGTTTCCAAAACTATATGTAATTTCCGTGCTAGATGTATTTTTCTCTTTCAAATTTTCGTGCTAAGGAGCGACAAACACGCATCATGCACTTCTCCTTTGTCCTGTGAAACAAAAGTGCAAAAGGAGATTAAATAGCAGAAGAGGAAAAACGCATGAAAATCCATGTTGGATAAAAATCCAGGCCACACATTCCTTGCAAAATACCATTTACCACGCCGCCACGCATTTGACATGTATCATTCCCGTCGATGAAGATAACACACACTGCAACGTCAGGGAACACATGCCACGTAAACAGATTGGAAGGCAGAAAATTTAAGAGCTACAAAGAAGCTCTGAATCGTGACGCCAGCATATTTTGACAATGTGCCCACTCAAAATCACTGAGAGGATTAAGCAACTTACAAATGCGACCGCCTTGTAGGCGGTCTCGCCAGCAGCAGCAGGTTAGGACGCTGTTCTAAATGCAGTAAAAGCACGTCACGCGCGTGAAAGAAAATAACTTACTTAAAATTCGAGTCAATGTTGCGGCTAATTACTGAAAAACGAGATGCGGCTGCTCAATGAAATACGAATCGAGCCAGGTCATTTACGGTTAAAGTGTTGTTTTTACTGCCGCAGTCAGTTTCCAGGGAACATCGATATTCAAACACGGACGAAGAACACTTTTTGGAATTAGACTGTGCAATACCAAAGTGGGTCCGATGGCACTACCTAAGAAAATGTAGATGCCGCCACTGAGACTACGCTGTGGCGACATCTACATTTGGCAAGCAAGCTGTTTTGCTGTCATCGGCACCAGAAGCTAACCACATTGTGGTGTAACACTAAGAACTCAGAAATCTATAGATTGGGTAAGTAGGTTCCCAGCTCAGCAGCCACACATACACCAATGGGTAGCCCTGATGGCAGGCCACAAAGAGGAGATCTCTCTTCTCACTCATAACTGGCAAGAAAATAAGATGTGTCTTCTAGTCCAGTGTTTGATCAGCTCCAAGCCCCTTCATTGACTGGTGTTAAAAAGTTATCTCCTGGTTTGTGATGGGATGTACATCCTGAGGTCTTGATGTAGATCTTGCTGAAGTCTTCCAGTGACACCTGATGTTACATTACTGGAAAAGCAAAAGACATGTATTAAAAAGAAAGCAAGCATAAAACATAACGCATTCTTCAGCAGCTACCACAGCTTTTCACCTTGCCAGAGTTTGAGGCCAGAGTTCCAAGATCCAAGTCACTCAGATATTTTAAACCGAAATTTCTTATAAGATAGCCAGTGCTGGATATCAAACTTGAAATATTCAAAATTCTCTCCATATGCTGTCCAAAAGGGTGCATTGTTTGAGACAAACATTGTGCATGAACATAATAATCTGAAGCAGTTTCACTGTTCAGAGGCCATGGTAAAAAATGTGAGATAGTTTGTGCCCATGACACAAAGCACCAAAAAATAATTAGTCAAAATATCTTAAGTAGGCACATCCCTGTTTTCTATACCTGCCCAAGAACATAGGACTAGGCCAGTCTGCAAAGTATAGCAGCAGGCCAGACAAGTCGCACCAGCCACCTATAATTATCACACTAATTCGCACTGCCAGTCACCAAAAATTTGCACCAATCCGCAATATAACAGGGAGGAAAACACACCCATGGTTGAAGAATTCAGTTTTTCCCCTTCTCCCACATGATTTTGTTGATTTTTAGTGTTGCCTTCCTCACACCAGACTCACAAATTTGCACCAAGGTGGTAAAATTTGTACCATTCGCTCCTGTCTAAAAGGGCACTCGCACAGACGAGATCTCGTCAAAAGTGCCATACTTTGCAAACTGGGGACTAGGAACTGTTACACAAGGCGGTGATTCAACAGTGTTGCTGAGAGCGAGTTTAAATAATATTTCAAAATGCTTTAAACGTAACAAGACACAAAAATGTACCTTCTTTAAAACAAACATGAGAACAAAAAGCCAGAGCCATTAAGAAAAGGCATAATGAAACACTCAAACTCCTAAGATAGGGCTCATGAATGCTATGTCTATATAAGCCAATTATATTAACAGAAGTTGGGTGCAAAATCAAATTTATTTTACATTTGTTTTATCTGTAACTCATGTTCCCTTCATCTGTCCTAAGCACTACAAAGCAATACACCTATCATTCACAAGAATTTAACCTCTAGTATGGGCCATGCTGCTAAAATATTATTTATGCATGTTTGGGAACATAAATTACTGAAAGACGTCCTAGAAAATCTTGGAATTCAGCCATAAATTGGTCATACATCAAAAAGCTATCCAAAATATCATGTCATTCCCATCCTTTTATGTGTGATGATAATTTAAAGAAGAGCAACAATACCACTATCACAAGCAACTAAAAAGAAAAATAGAGTGAAATAATCGAAGATTCGTGTCTTACACCTGCACAAAACTGTCATTGAAAACACACTGGATAACAGACAAATCCGTTGTTCGCGCAAGTGCTTGAAAATGAGGCGCCAGGTTCACCGCAATTTACGCCCAGCAAAACATTTTTCTTCCTCGCTTGTGTGACATCATACCAGGTGATGACCTCACACCTACGTCACGGATTTTCTCCAGTTTCTAGTGCCGACCCCGAATACCCTAAAGATTATAATTAATAATTGTTCGTTATTGCATGATTGCATTGCAGCTAAAATGATACAATAAAAAGATACGGGTAGCGCGATCCAGAAGAGCCTCCTTTGAGGCATGAAGAAAGCTTTGGGTGGTTTTTCGGACGAGGAGATTGTCGCCTCTCTGGTCTCGTGGATCAACATATCGTCGGTAATCTGCACGTAGAATATTTTGAGCCTTTGATGTGGTCAATTGAGATTTTCTTAGAGGTAAAAAATCTATGCGTGAAAAGTTAATGAAACAATTTGAATTTTTGCCATCCATCTTTGCTGGCCACCAATGCTTATTGAGGTTTTGTTTAGTGAGTGTAGTGAGTTAGTCAAGCACTAATCCTATCAAGTATGGGCAATGCATTTAATGTTTCTGTTCTGCATTAATTAGGTTCATGAAGTTGCCAAAAAGCAAATTGTATGCTTAATTGATAACTATTCATTTTGGCCCACTGTTATAGCTGTGGTCTCGTTTCGTCTGTCAACACCAATC
Source organism: Lepas anatifera (assembly GCA_034440635.1). Taxonomy (NCBI): domain Eukaryota; kingdom Metazoa; phylum Arthropoda; class Thecostraca; family Lepadidae; genus Lepas; species Lepas anatifera. Next base: position 170,595 of record JAOTON010001557.1, on the reverse strand, counting down.
AGCGAGCAGCATTGAGTCCCAGTCTGCAAAGTATGGCAGCAGGCTAGACAAGTCACACCAGCCACCTAAAATCATTGCACTGCCAGACACCAAAAATTCACACCAAACTGCTATATACCATAGAGAAAAATGCACCCTTTCCTACACACACAATGCAATGCTACCTCTTGTATTAGTTAGTTAAATACTTGTTATAAGGTCCCCTCCTGTGTCTTTATAACCATTCAGCCATTATTTGTTTGGTTTTCAGTGTCACCTTCCTTGCACCAGTCTGGGAAATTCACACCAAGTTGATGAACTTCACACCACTCACTCTTGTCTCCTAGGGCACTCACCCTAACGAGATCTTGTTGAAAATGCCATACTTTGCACACTGGATTGAGTCTATGTCACATGGCTATAGCCTCTCCCTGAGAACCAATCTTAGAACCAATCTTAGATTTACAGGCTGGCTACCTGCTGTGGTGCTGCTGTAAAAACAGTAACAGCACAACAGTGGTAGCATACTTTTTGTGATTGATAGATAAGTATTCTGGTTCATTTTTGTCTGATTAGCCATAGCACATACTAGAGACAGTTGTGGTATTTCTTTTCTAGAGTAGAGGCTCGAGGGCTCGCGGACAAGGCTGTGCTGGCAGACGGAACAAGGCTTATGAGCAGTGTCAATGCCAAAAAGTCCTCATTTTATTGTTGCACAGGTGAACTTGTGTACCAAAATAGGTGAAAATTATTGGTGATTGCAATTCTCCAATGATTATTTAAGCATATTATTTTTGAATTGCCCATATTCCCTCTCTTTTTGGTCTAACTTTATATTTACAATATTTGTGCACTCTAGTAAAAGTCTATATCAAGCTTGTAATTTGAATTACAAATTTCTACCTGTTACAAATACTGGCTCTGCACAATGTGTGCATGCTAGTGCATTTGCTGCTTAGCTTACCTTCTTTTAAGTATGAAAATGTTTTTGATTAATTTTACAGATTGAAACAGATTTTCCATTTATTTTGATACCATACAGTACATAGTAGTCAGTGTACTCCTATCTACTTATCAAATCCGTTTACTCATATTTCAAGTGCTACTGTTTGATTCCAGACATGAAAGTGACTGTAGCATGAATTCATCCATCTGCCCTCAGCAAATGCCCATCTGCATTCATGCCCATCTGCAGATGAATTCATCCATCTGCCCTCTGAAAATGCCCATCTGCATGCTTTTTATAATTGATATTAAAAATGAACTGAAGGAAAACTAGGATAAGATGTATTATGATTTGAAACACTAGGAGTGTACCCAATACAACAATATAATTGTGAACAAAGAGTATGGATAGTCATGTAGGAATGACAGGGGGCAGTCTTGGTCGATGCAATTTTTTGTTTTCCTGGAAGAATATATGAAAGATTAGGCGGGTCGCTTCAAAGAGAAAATTTGTTTACTAGAAAACCTGTCTTTTGTAGCTACTGTGTATCATCAAGCTATCGTCCCAATGGACCAGCTTGTGTATGATCATTTTGTTTGTTAGTTTGAATGGGATGAACCCAATCAGACCGATTCTCCCATAGACCTGAAATTTGGAATATTTGTTTACTATTGTGGGCCAGTGTTGAAATAATGTATTGTAATTTATAAAAAAAACATGAATTTGCATGGTTCCACCTGACCCCTCCACAAACCCATGATCTAGACTATAGATCGTCTTTGGGGATGTCTTTGTTCTTGAATATGTATATATATATATATATATATATTGCATATGTTTAAAACAAGATTCAGTGTATCTTGTTTGCTTCCATTGTGGGCTTGTGATATTTTATTTGTACCCTTTATTTGGTCCCATTTGTTCCTGCTGTGAAAATATCTTCTAATTTAAGAAGAGCCTAGCCATGTATGTGCGTAAGTGGTGTTTATCGCGGTATATTAAGGCAAATCCTCTGAGGACCTCAGTAAAACATGCCATTAAAAGTATTTCTTAGCCTAAAGGTAAGAAAATTAGTAATGCAAAGGGTCTTTATAGTAAAAAACCAAGTGGTCAGATTTTGTTGGTGGTCGTACGCGCGAAAGTCGGCGAAAATAATAAGTGACACCTCTGTGCTCAGACTATTGCGGTGAACATTTTATCAAACCGTGTAGCACTTATTGTGGACAGATGCAAAATCTGTTATGCTTTTGATGTACACTCAGTATTTGGTTCGCTCCCAGCCTTCTTAGAGTGCACTTCAAGGACTGGAAGCTAGGAACTGCATACCCACTGGTGGGTTCAGGGAAAATTTACTTTCCTCCCAAACTCTGCGATTTTCACCGACCTTTAAAAAATGTGTATTCACGATTTTGGACCCTGTCCTCCCCTCCCCCCACAAAAAACATTGGCCTGGATCCGTCACTGACGTACTGAGTTATATCTTCTAGTCCACGTTGCACTCGGAAGACTGCTCGTTGGGGACTCGCAGACCTGATTGTTGCACGCGTTTCTCACCTGCCGAGGGTTATCACTCGCTTGTAATTTCCTGGTAGGTTAGTTAGGTAGGTAGGTAGGTTGTAATTTCCTGGTATAAGCCTCATTGATCAACTGACATCTGTTGGTTTTTAAAAGTAGATGAATTTTGCATTGCGTAGCCGAGGAGCATGATTATAAATTGGTAAGATGTTTCATGGCTTTGCCTCTCGAATTCTTGACGCAAAATGGAGCCTGTGATCACACTGTGATCACATATTCGGTCACAGCCCCTCGTCAGAATCCTCATAATACAATAAGCGAAAACTTTTGGTCATAGTGTGACCAAGGCTTGAAATTTAGATCTGATTTGGAAATCGAATGCTGGAATAATGCAGTTCAGTACTGGAATATTCAAATATTGGAACTCGATTCGAGGTTATCCTAGCACTCTGACTAAAAATGTATGTGTTCACCTATTATATTATGATAATTTTGGTGAAGGGATGTACCTGAATATTTATCAGTGTATTAGCCCCATTTTGGAACTATGATTCGAGGAGGCTGGTCATGAAATATCTAATCAACGTAGATAATCTAATAAACAATCTAATAAAAATAACGGTTAATATACTATTTTATATAATGATATGATGTTATATGAAGTGCTTCTGCAATTGTTTGTTCTATTATGAGAAATGACCGTTTCTGAACTCCGAAGTATTAAAAATAAACGCTTATCATTTTCATAAACAAATGTCACTCATGAGGCTAGCAGCTTGCTTGTCTTAAAGCTGCGATGCGTCTTCTTAGGTTTAGACTCTGTGACTACCAATGTTAAGATTAATTATAGAATCCTTTTTATTTAATACGAACTGTTCCAGGCTATAATTTTGAGGTATATTTTCTTGATGTGCCCTGATCAGAAACTAACTCAACTTGAAGTAAAAAACAATGTATTCTTAAATCTTGTATATCTATATACGAAAAAAATTAGAAAGAGCTACCACCACGGACAGAGGAGTGAGGTGGCCAGTCCATCTCCAACCAGCAACACACAACAAACGTTCCCCCTGAAACAAAAAGTGATCAGGTTTGGGTTCGTGGTGCGTTCCACACTTTTGTTAGTTCATCCAAGGATCGTGGTGGCTGCTCTCTGGTTCCCCAGTTCTGACGCATATCAAGAGTTATTCTTCCGGATCACATTCAGCTATTCTCCGGTTCTCTAGACTACGTGTTTTTATATTCTCCGGAGACCAAAGAATTACAATTATATCACAGATTTAGATGTCGGCGGACACATTTAATCTGATTGATTGATTGAGTGTTCCGGCCATATGGGACGGGGGCGCCCCTGCAGGCGCCCCAACCGCCGCAGGAACATCGCCAGCCGTCGTGGGTCCGCCAGCGCTTCCCGGATGGGCGGGTCGTCCCGTCCAAATATGTCCCAGCGCAGGTCAGCGCACGCAGGGCACCGGGTCAGAAGGTGGTGGAGGATCTCGTCCTCTCTATCGTCGCATTCCTGTAACGTGGCCTCCGGGTTCAGGCCGATCCTCTTTCGGTAGCTGCACAGGAGAAGGGAGTGGCCAATGCGCAGGCGCTCCACCTCCACACTCTCCTGCCGTGAAAGGCCCAGGCGGTCTTTCAGGGTGGTCCGCTCTGGGGAGACCGCCACATTTAATCTCGAACACGTTTTATCTCGTACGGATTAACGTTTTATCTCGTTGTTTTACCAGATTAACACGCGCATCGACGGGGCTCTGAGCCACCTTCGCTTTGACAGGGGGCGCGGGTACCCCCTAAAATCTCCAGAACCACGGTAGGTAGTGAAAAATGGTAAACGGCTTTGGGTAGCCCATACGCTTCTCCATCGAAATATTTTAACCATTTTGTCAGGTCACTTCAATCGGATGAGTTCACTTTGTTCCGACTTATGTTGTCTTAAACTTTGAGGTCAGGTCACTTGACCTGTACTGGTGACCTGACCTGAGATGACCTAACCTTAAAATTTTGACAAAAGTTGTAAAAATGATGAGAGAAGGTATGTCAAAATTTTTAACCCGAGTTTATTTTTAACCCGAGTGTGTTAAGTACCTACCTAATAAATGTGTGATGGCTTAAATTCCGTGGCGGCGCCCCTGCCTAGTTTTCTTTGCCTAGTGTTAGGAGTGTATGTTTTACCATGTACTGCGTTTTTACTGTTAATATACGCGTATGGATACCAGTGCGGCGGCGCTACGCGCCGCCGTTTTTATGTTCTATCCGAAAAACCAGACGGGGGCGGGTACCCGCCTGCCGTCAATGCGCGTGTTAACCCGCGCCCCACCGGGGGTCCGGCGCCACCTTCGCCCCACCGGGGGCCATCGATGGCCCCCCTCTAACTCCAAAAAATATGGGCGTTAGCGGAAATCTGCAAAGTGCACTAGAAAGCTCGCGTGAATTCAGTAAGAAATTACTTCACATGTTTTAGTGTTCAGGTCAATGGTTTGACCTCCAGAGGTCAAATTAGGTCAAGATCGGCTATTTTCACTCAAATATGCAATGCTTAAGCAAACTGGGCATAACTCTTATGCCCTTAGAGCTATTGAGGTGTGGGAAAGTACATTTGATAGGAAATTGCCAGTACTTATCTGCTATGGAAACGTAAAGACCTCCCGCCAGTAGTTTGACCTCCAGAGGTCACCTCGTGACCTAGTATGACCTGAGGTCACGAAAGGTCAGAAAGTGACCTTGCCGTATATCAAATGAAAGCCAATGACGAGACAAACACGATGGTGTTTGTTTCAGCGCTCTAGCTTATACAGATCAAAGTTATTGTCAAAATACTGTTACCTCCATACATGTATTCACAAAAAAACGAGCGAATGAAACATACACAGGCATGGGTTAAAACAGACGGATTAAAAACAGCAGGATGACACGTGGAGACGGCCTTAAAAGACCCCCGGCAAACCAACCCACGAGGCGGGGACGGCTCACGCGAGCGTGTAGTGAGTCACGAGCGTGTGGCGAGGGTGTAGTCGCGCGAGAGTGAGTGGGCGTGTAGTTTCCATGAGTAGCTGTGGTGACGGAGCCGGAGCGACATGCGGTAAGCGCTCAGAAGGGGAAAAAAAGAAAAAAAAAAAAAAAGGAAAATATAAAAAAATATAAAATAAAATAAAATAAATTCATGGGTAGGTGGTGGTTGATCGTGCCGCATCTACCATGATGGTGCCGCATCATTTATGGTGGGTGATGGTGATTGGGTGGTTGATTTTCACCGGACTGAGCCCGCCCCCGCCGCGCATCCGACGGCCGCGGCGAACCAGTAGCGCCACCCAGCACCAGCGCCACCTGCCGGGTACAGCAACACCACCCAGCGGCCGCAGCAGTACCGCCCAGCGGTCACAACAGGGCCGCCCAGCGACCACAGCGGCGCCACACGCGACCGGCCCCACAGCATACCGGGCGACACAGGACCCCATCCGCCGCCACAGCCCCGCAACACCGGGGGATTAGTCCAGAGCCGGCTCGGCGGTACCACATCAGCAGCACGAAGGCCAAGCCGCGCCGGCGCGCCAGGAAGGCCAGGCACCGGACGCAAAAAGCGCCACCATTCTGAGGTCAGCGGGACCGGCAGGCGCGCGCAACGTCACCGAACCTCAACGGTCCCCACCGGGCCGGGCCAGGCGAAGAAGACGGGCCCCAACGCATCTAATGTCGAGCAGCCGCCACGACAGAGCTCCCCACCTCTCCAAGGAGAGCGGGGCGGCGAGCCGCTGGCAGTAGGGCAGCGAGTCCAGGTGCAGACGGCAGGCGAGTCAGCGGTGTCCCAGGACGACCGCCATCAGGCGGAGAGACGGCCACAGCGCAGCGTCGGCATCGCAACTCTCCTCGAGGACGCACGGCGAGAACCCCGACAACGGCAGCTCCCAGTCGGGGTCCCGCCCGCCGCAGGCTCCACCGGGCCCAGAGGACCACCAGCAGCAGTCGAGCGAAGAAGACAGGCTTCCACTTTTCCAAAGTCGAGCGACCATCACGATTGAGGTCCCCGCCTCCCCACAGAGAGCGGGGCGGCGAATTGCTGGCAGAAGGGCAGCGAGTCCGGGAGCAGACGGCACATGAGTCAGCGGCTACCTGGGTCGACTGTCATCTGGCAGACAGAAGGTCTCAGTGCGGCATCGGCAGCATGGTTCCCCTCGTTGTCGCATGGCGAGAACCCCAACCACAACAGCTCCCAGTCGGGGTCCGGACCAGTGCAGGCTCCACCGGGCCCAGAGGATCACCGGCAGCGGGCAGGGGAAGAAGACAGGCTCCATCTCCTCTCCCGCCGAGCGACCATCACGATCGAGGTCCCTGCCTCCCCAGAGAGAGAGAGAGAGAGAGAGAGAGAGAGAGAGAGAGAGAGAGAGAGAGAGAGAGAGAGAGAGAGCGGGGCGGCGAATTGCTGGCCGCAGGTCAACGAGTCCAGGAGCAGGCGGCAGACGGGTGAGCAGCGACCCGATTCAACCGTCATCAGGCGAAGAGGCGGCCAAATCGCAGCATCGACATCATGGCTCTCCTCGATGTCGCACGGCGAGAGCCCCGATCACGACAGCTCCCAGCTGGGGCTCATTTGCCGGCAATGAGGATGTCCGGCGGTCCCAATCACCGCGCCAGCGTCGCGGAGACGAGGTCTGTAAGGAAGAGAGGGCAACGAGAGTCACGGTCAGAACAAGAGGGCTATTGAGGCTCAGGATCGGACACCAGATGGGGAGTGTGGTGCAGCTAACAACGACACGGTAAGACCCGGGAGCCCGTCTACGGCCCCTGTTAACGAGTGAAATTTTTAAGCTTTTGGCGTCTCTCGTGTGTTTAGGAATAGCCACTCTCATTCGGTGCTCCAGCTCAGGCTCGCTCACGAGGAATACACCAAAGAATAAACAGCGACACTATGGTTATGATTGGACTCCACAGACGGGGGAGGTGGGAACACAACACCCTATACCAAGTGGAGGGTGCAGCGCAGGTGCAACACCCACGAGGACGAGCATGCCACAGGAGGCACCAAGACATGAGGGAAACCCCCACCCCGGCACACTACATTCAATGGTAGGGAGGGAGGTCAGGCACGACATGCCGGGGCAAACCGGACTCCACGGTACGCCACTCACCGAAAAAGAAAAGAAAAAAAATCCAGCCTCCAGAATGAAGCATATGAAGGGGGAAGTCACCCCCATGCCTCAATACTGATCCAGGAATATTTTTTTCACTATCTTTTTGAAGACTGCCTTACTTGGTGGAATATCAGATATGTTTCTTATTCTGGATGCAACAACTTCGTTCCAAGTGTTTGGAGCCGCCAAAAATAATGAAAATCTTCTGTAGTTTACTGAGGTAAAGGGTATGTCAAAGTGTCTCGCTGGTCTTGAGGCCCTGTCTCTGTTTTGAGGGTTTTGAGTAAATTTTGAAGACAGGAGGCGAGGCAAGGAATTATTTAAGTAGCTATGCATGACATTGATTTTGTACACTTTTGCAAGGTCTTGAATTTTGAGAATATTATATTTTTGAAGAGAGGGCTGGTTGGCGCTAGGCGCTCAGCAGAATCGATTATTCTGATAATTCTTTTTTGGAGAATTTTTAGACGCTCTATTTTTGTAGCATAGGTTGAGCTCCAGACCTGGATCCCGTAGGAAATGTGGGGGAGGATCGGAGCATTGTAGAGTAGAAGCAAATGATTGGGTTTAAGGTATTTCTTTATTCTAGATATCATTCCAATGTTGCGTGAGACCGTGGTTTCCACACTCTTTATATGCTGGTCCCATCTAAGCTTTTCATCAATTATAATGCCAAGGTATTTGGTAGAGGCCTGTCTGCTTATTAGCTGACCATTAAGATGGATGTTTAAGCTGGATGATGCAGTTTGATTGGTGAAGAGCTGGTATGAAGATTTTTTAGCATTTAAGGATAGTCGATTGCTCTCCAGCCAAGTGGTAATTTTGGGAAGGCTGGTGATTATTTGATCTTGGAGTTCTTGGATTGTTTTGGCACGGAAGAAGACTACAGTGTCATCAGCAAATTGAAAAAATGTAGAAGTTGGGGAGCTTTTTTGAATGTCATTTATATATAACAAGAATAGTAGGGGGCCAAGAATAGACCCCTGGGGAACTCCATATGACATATCTTGAGAGATTGGGGAGAATTTGCAATTATACTTGACCACCTGGGTCCGGTTTTTCAGGTATGATTCAAAGAATTTGAGGGAAGTGTTTTTGATGCCATAAGAATCTAATTTTGCTAGGAGGATTTTGTGGTTGACTGTGTCGAACGCTTTCGAAAAATCTAAATAGATGGCTGCACTTGGTTGATTTTGGGACAGTGATAATGTGATATGATCATGAAGCAGTGCGATTGGCATAAATGTACTATGTGATTTTCGGAAGCCAAATTGATGGTCAGCTAAGATGTTTTCAGTATCCACAAATTCAGATAACTGATTGAATACAATTTTTCCAAGACTTTTGACAAGATACTTAGTAAGCTAATAGGTCGGTAGTTGTTGAATAAATGTGGGTCACCTGACTTATAGATTGGCACAACAACTGCTTTTTTCATTGCGCTTGGGAATGTTCCAGAGGAAAGGCACAGGTTAAAGACATGGAGCAAGGCTGGGGCGATGGTTACTGCGACTGCCTTCAAAATTTTTGGGGTAAGACAGTCTGAGGTTGCTGATGTACTGTCTAGGTTCTGGATAATTGACAAGATAGTTGGGATGTCAGTGGGACGAAAGCCAAAGGTTGTTGGAGAGGTGGGCTGAGTAGCTAGGAAAGAGAGTGGATCGGTATCTGATTGTTTTAATTTAGCATCTAACTTTGGTGCTACTGAGCCAAAAACTTATTGAACTCATTTGATATATCAGTTGGAGAGTTTAAAGTTCCATGATCAGAGACAAATTCATCAGGAGTATCATTTTTTGACTGATTTTTGCGTATTAGAGTTTTTAGAATTTTCCAAAGTTTAACTGGATTAGATTTGTATTCAGTGAGCTTGCGAGAATAATAGAGCTTTTTGGATTTTTTAATGAGACTTGCTAGTTTATTTCTGTATATGATGAATGTCTGTTTGTTTGCAGTGGTGGGCTCCTGAATTGATTTTTTGTGTAACCTATTTTTTTCATTGATGCTACGAAGTAGACCATGTGAGGTCCATGGCTGGATTGGGATATTTTTTCTGTCTGCTTTTTTACAGCTTAGTTTGAGTATTTCAGACCCAATTGAATCACACAGGAATTGAGATGCCTCCTCTGGGTCAGACAGGTTATGGATGGTTGAAAGTTTTTCAGATAGAGCTTGTTGAAGTACTTCAATTTTTCTAAAGTCAAAGTTAAGTTCATTTCTTGACAAATTTGTTTTTTTTTTGGGCGGGATACTTAGGGCCAGATTCATACAGACTGGTAAATGGTCACTAATGTCTGACATCACCACACTTGTCTCAGTAACCAATGATGGGTCATTGAAGAAAAGATTGTCTAAAAGTGACTTGGAGTCAGGGGTGATTCGAGTTGGGAGGGAAATTCCAGGTAGGAGTCCAAGAGAGGCGAGCGTGTTCACAAATAAAGCTACTTGGTTTGATTGTTTATCTAGAAGGTTTACATTAAAGTCTCCTCCAAAAACACATATTTTTGATTCTAGATTCAACAGATTCAAAGTTGGTTCAATGTATTCAAGAAAGTCAGTCAAGGGGGTAGGATGGTGACCTGTATGCAGTCCCTACTACTATGTGTCGCTCACCTAGTCTCAGTTCAAGAAAGACTGATTGAAATTCTAATCTGCATGTTTCAAGTTCACTTCTTCTTTTGTATTGGATAGAATTGTTCACAAAAATGGCAGAACCCTTGCCTCTGGTAGCTGACGGGGAGGTTACTTCAAGTTTATAATTTTCTAGGTTGTATGCAGGAGCTAATTGGGGGTCAAGCCATGTTTCACTAATGAGAATTATGTGGGGCTCAATGGGTAGTTGGTGTAAGAGTAATTGGAGCTTGTCATGATTCTTTGGTAGCGAGCGAATATTGACATGTAATATATTTAATGACTGACTGGTGGGAGTTTTTTAATTGATAATGGGTTGGTAAGTTCCAAGAAGGTGCAGCTGTCCAAAATTGAATGCAGACGAGTATCAGGGAAGTCTGGATCACCATTGAGGCATGAGAAGTCCAAAGACAGTCGGGGTTCAATGGTTTCAGCTCAGTGGAGGATGCTGAAAAATGAAGTAGGTAAGAGAACGAATGAGGGGGGGGCTGAGATAAAAATTAAATGACAAAAAACCAAGAATAGTAGAAACAAGAAAAATAAAATAAAGCAGCAGCAAATCCCACCTATGTGCTGAAACCAAACACAAAGAGTAGAACCTTTAAAGGAATGGACAGACAGACACCAGATGGACAGACCGCCACAGAGATTGCAATAGGTGCACGATTGATCAGGATGTTAGAGCCCATTGAGTTAGCTTGCCTGGAAAATAATCTAGCTATACTTATGGGGAGGAGGATTAACACATCTTCCACTCCTGCTTCTGCCTGCGCCAGGAGGAGCAGAGGCCCCTGCGTCACCGGTTGCGACACATGGCACAGCCCGGTATGTGTCCGGAGTCCCAGGTGCACGATGGGAGGCAGGGGCGACGCCGGGGTCAGGGTACCACATCCCCCCACAGCGGACCCAGAAGTCCCCTGAGGGAGACCGGAAGGAACAGCGTCCGGAGGCAGGCCGCCCGAAGGAGGGTCATGCGTCCCAGAGGGGGATGCACCCGAGCCCAAGGTAGCAGGCGCACCATCAGGTTTGCCCGTAGCTGGGTTGCCCCGGCCCGTGACCGGCGCCCAAGAGTGCAGCCGGCCATTGTGGGGCACCACTAGGACTGCATCCCCACCCCCACCAGGAGGATCCGGGGCCGCCGGATGGGGGCATCCCCCACCACAGCAGCAGGGGCCCCACCACAGGCAGCCACACCAGACTCCCCCGTGTCCGATGCCGCACCAGACACAGCGACGCCACCTGCCCCCACCCCAGAGTGGCAAGGCGTCCCAGGTCCGGCTACATCCCCAGGAAACCGGCTACATCCCCAGGCTACATCCCCTGTTTTGACCCCTGGTGACCTTGGATGACCTTGGGGATGTCAAAGGGCAAATATGGCCCCTGGAATCCGTGATAGGGTGTCCAAGAACGCTTTTCTGATCAAGCTGAGCATTTTCAATCGTTTTTGTGACTTTTAGATCATAAGACAGCTTTTCCCATGCTTTTTCAATGGGAGAGGTCACCTCGTGACCTGACCTCAGGGCACGAAATCGAAAAATCCCTGATATACACCTTGTAGACCCTGGAGGGGTCATAAAGTGTAGGAAGTTTCAAATCGATCGACTCCGAAATGTAGCTCTTACAGAGCTTTAAAGCTGAAGTGAGGTGACCTTGGTTGAACTCGTCTGGTGACCTGACCTTGGGTGACCCGGGGTAAAAAATTTCAGGGATGGTGGGAAAATGATGCAGTGAGAGGTAGAGCCCTCAACCACGGTGCTGCGCCTCATCGTCTTTCTGCTATCCCGGAAAAAACCTTAGGGGGCCATCGATGACCCCCGGTGGGGCGAGGGTTAAACGATTAATTAATCTCGAGACACATTAATCTCGAGATTAACACATATAATCTCGAAGAGCCACCCCTGATTTTTATTGAGCCGGTTTCTGGTTCTTGGTTTGCACGAAAACCGGTCAGCCTTCAAGAATGGCCTTCAGCAAAGGACACAAAAGACATGTTCGAACGGCGAACAGCGTGTCCCGCTGGTCAGAAAACAGGGAACTGGTCTCCAATAGAGGGAAATCCGACGGATTGAGAACCATTGCAGGGAGCTGGAGACAAGCTGGTTCCAGTTTGGTACGCCGGTCAGATTAGAAAAATATTTGGGGCTAATATTCCCTTTCCCTCAACTACCCGGACGGAGGGATAACCAGAAGAAATTGTCCTTAGAATATTTACTTCATCCCATAGGAGGATCCAGGAGGGCAAAGGGGCACGTGCCCCCCCTTCCCTCTCTGATTAACTCTCGGTGAACCCTAAAATTTCGCGTCCCATCCCCTCCCCCAGGATGCGAAAATCAGCGCACACTGATAGGATTTAGCGTCCATCTGATAGGTTTTGCCGGTCAAAGGTGGCGCCCCCCTGGTCCGGATGGTGCCCTCCCCGGAAGTTACCCCCCGATCGGTAATCATGGATCCGACTATGCTTCATCCATTAGTACGCATGAACAAACAAGAAGAAAATCAGAAAAATTGTTTTTACAGTAAAAATTTCCACGACCTAGATTCGAACCCGTATTACCCGTGTGAGAGTCGGGAATGGAGGCCACTATACCATCCCCGCTGTACGACACGTGCCCGGTTTTAAAATTTTCCTGATTAGTTTTCTCAAGCTGAATGTTTTGGACAATTTAATCTAATATTTGTATTTTTAAGGGTTAATAAAAATAAATTGAATACGAATACAGCATAAAAACATTTCCTACCCCCAAAAAATCATTTATAGAACTTAAAACTTTGATTGATAGAATAGAGGTAAGCATATTTTTTTCCTACAATGAATTTTACATACACGGAGTAGAATAGTGACGATTTCTGACACATTTGGAACCTTCGATGGTTGTGTATCCTAAAAAGCCTATATCTGCCGTTTTGAATTAAGTTGTAACAATTGAATATTTTTAATTTTCTCGAAACATAGTTTCAAGACAATTTTTAAGGAAATATTGCGTTTTTTGTAATATCCAGAGAAGTTCAGTTTCTTCGATCCAATATTTTCATCTCTTTTACGATTCATAAGCGGTGCAGCTGAAACATTTTCGGCGCATGCTTGATGTTCTGTAAAAAAAAGAAGGCTAGGCAGCGGAAGGAAATTGATTTATTGGTTGCTGATATATGTGGCGGTGGGTGCTGCCTTTTTTCATAATTGTGATCGAAATGCGTATGTTTTTCTTTTCGGGATATACGTGTTATCATTCTCTTTTGTACAGGACAGAGCCGTGGAAATTGTGTATCCGAATTTTGGCATTATGGTCGTATTTTTAAGAGCTTTCACAGAATTGCATAGTAATTGCAGGTAAAAATCTTCTTCCTTATGTTATACCCTGCCAATATATTTAGGGAATAAAATGTTTAGATTTCCATACATTGACACAGAATGTGAAAGTCACACAGGCTTCAGTAGTTCTTATAAATATGGTTGAAACGTGCCATATGTTCCATACTAGTACTTCCACCTGCAAATGTAAATTGAAATAAGGAATTCCAAACCAATAATTTTTCTGGAATGCTGACATAACAAAATTAGAACCAAACCCTCAGCACTGTGTTGATTGACCTATGTATTAATCTCTCTTAATTCACACTTTGCAGGGATAGTTTGTTTATTATTTTGGGGCTGGTGCTCATTATTCTGGCTTTAGAACTATACAGAGCTTTCATGGTCTAGTCAGAATTTTGATTAACTTTGTAATTTGCTGCTCTGCCATGCAAAGGAAAAAGGGTAGTACCAATGTATTAGCAATGAGAATTGCCCTTTCACAACAGCACTGGAGCATATACTTATCTTCCTACTTTGAAATTTGTATACATTTAGTAGAATAGTGATGGCCTCTGACTCATTCAGAACCTTGAATAGTTGTCGGTCTTAAATAAGCATGTATTTGCTGTTGTAAATTAATCAACAGAATTATTTTACCTTTGTTCATTTTGAAACATGGTCCGAAGACAAGCTTGTGCTAAATTTTGCATTCAGTCTACATATATATATATATATATATATATATATATATATATATATATATATATATATATATATATATATATATATATAATCTACCTTATGTGGGCCCCTAACTTTGACCTTCTCATTAAAGTCTACTTCCTCTTAAAGTCTTTACTTAGTTAACTTAAACTAATAAACTACATACTTAATACTAGGCTAAAAAAAGTGTCACTGCCTTCTTTCATATCTAGGTGTATTTCAATGCATGCTTATGTTCTCTCCATATTTTTGCCTGTATTTGCTGTTTTGACCACCATTTTATTCGTCTGTTCACTTAAAGGGAGAAACGCGAAATTTTTTTAATGGCTAGATCAAAAGGTCATTAAAATTTATTTCAGTAGTCCTTTTCTCATTTTCGTGAATTTGGCCTGCAAACGCCTTAAATCACTCTCAAAGTCAACGTTTCTAGACGACTTTACTGGTACACCTCTTATCTGCTTAAATTATGTACCCCTGGGTAAGGCTATCAATTTCTCTAAAAACCGGTCCTATTTATTGTAAGCAGTAACTATCTCCCTTTAAGTTGGGTGCTGCCAATACCAACTGCGTTGATGTCTTATTTCATTGTTAATTTTGGATTTGATCTGTTCATTTGTCTTTTGTTTTATGTCTTCCTTGATTTTGTTGTTTGTTTTCCTTTACTGCTCACTGCTCTCTCTCTCTCTCTCTCTCTCTCTCTCTCTCTCTCTCTCTCTCTCTCTCTCTCTCTCTCTCTCTCTCTCTCTCTCTCTCTCTCTCTCTCTCTCTCTCTCTCTCTCTCTCTTTCTCTCTTTCTCTCTTTCTCTCTTTCTCTCTCTCTCTCTCTCTCTCTACGCACGCACGCACGCACGCACGCACGCACGCACGCACGCACGCACGCACGCACGCACGCACGCACACACACACACACACACACACACACACACACACACACACACACACACACACACACACACACACACACACACACACACACACACACACAGAAATCCTATAAGTAAACATGCTTGCGACCGATTTTCCAAATTCTTTCATCAACTGACACGGTGTTGAATTCTTCCAAATGAGACCGAATATCGTTTTCTTGGCTACGAATGGTTCTCCGGTCATCTCGGAAAATAGGTGGGGGAGGGCTCTGAGCCCCTCCCCCATCCAGTGCGCGTGTTATCTGTCACTTTACGAATATCTGTGTAGGTTAAATAAAGTATATGCAAAATTATCCTAATCGAATACATTTCTGAACTGAATATATGAACCCAGCTTCAACAAGATCAGGCCTAGTCAATTTAATTATAAGTCAAAACATTTCCAAAATGCACTCCTTAGCTATTCAGAACTCGTATGATAGGATTAAGAGGCAGATCAAATTCGACACCACTGCTCCAGTCTTCTCCTTTCTGACTTTTCTTTCTCCCACCAGGTGTGAGGCTGTGGAGTAAGATCGAGGTACCGGGGTACGTGCGAGTCTTGAGCCGACACGAAGCTCTATAACTATGATTTCTTTTCTCAACTGTGGCCATAAACAGCAGATTGCTAAGAATACGGAAGAACTCCGCCTTCGAATTACAAAACTGCCGACTGGCTGGGCACAAGACCACATTCGGACGGCTGTGCTTCCGCCACCGCGCCGAGATGTTCTCCCTTTGGTCAGCTTTGGAAAACTCCGGACATGAAACGGACGGTATCACCGTCTGCGTAGACTCCCAAGTCTGTGACCGCAGCTTCGTGCCGCACCGTCTGATAGCGATAGTATTCCAGTACTGGTTCTTTTTACAATGAGCTTTCTCCCGCTGCAATATTGTGAGTAACGCGTGATCCGACTTTCTGGATGGGGGACTCGCCTGCACTCCCGTAGTGCCGTCCTGGCCAACGCTCACACTTTTGTCCGAATGGCAACACCGATAGCTGAGTTAATGAGTGCGTAGTACCGGGTTGGTGCCGTTATCATCGAGGCGATGCTGTTTGCCTTTATCCTCAGTGTATTGACTGAAACTAAATATTATGAAGTATGTTCTGTCGAGAGTAGGAAACATCTCGTTCGATCGGCAAGAAAAAGTGGGAGCTGTGACAAGGAAATTACTCCCACCTTCATCGCCGACTGATGACAACGTCTATGCCTGCTCAATAGGGTGTATCGCTTATCACGGTGCAAGGTGTTAATATGATTTTATCATGCCCCAGCCACCCTGAATCAATACTGTACCAATTGTTTTGTCCAACTTCAAATCCCCATCCTGCCCCAAGCAAGCGAAAGTTACCCCATCTCATACCATTGTCTACACTAGCGCCGCCCTGCGGTGATCTGATAAAACACCATCTGTTCTATTTTTCGCCCTCTTCCAACGAGCCTGCCAGCGATAAATTTATGCAGAAAGACAAAGGCGGATCTATATATATATATATATATATATATATATATATATATATATATATATATATATATATATATATATTGAGAAGGGGGTAAATGGGGTTTAGGGGCAAGTTAAAAAATATCCGGTTTAGAGAAACCCGTCGGACTTCGACGGCTTACGAGTCACTAGTTTGTCACTAGCGTTTAAAACCGACTTTCCTTAATACAAGTTGCTTCGTTTGTGTTGTACCTACACGGCGAAATGTATACATTTTGCCCTTTATTTGTTGGTGCTTTGCGGGGGCATGGCCCAGTTACCCCCCCCTGGATCCGTCCTTGCAGAAAGTGGACACTGTGCCTAAAAAACTGCCATAGGTATAATGAGGGAAGTAACAAATAATTATTCTTGCTTACCTACAAGTCACATCCCGTCCGTGTTCAGTACCCGATCTTGGCGTACTCAATTACACTGACCTTGATCCATCTTTGTTTACTTTGCCTGAGTGACCAGGACGTACGCGTTGGTAATTTTCTCATTATAGGCGCCTAAATACTTCGATTTCATTGGAGTTAAATTGCTTGAACAGCCGCCGGTGATTTTATTATGGTCTTTACCATGCATCTCCTGTTTCGATAAGCATGTACTGTAGGGTCGGTGCATGCTTTGTTTTGATTACTTGTGCCAAATTAAGCTCTGAAAATGAGGGACCTCTCGCGGACCGAAGCAGCCGGCGCGTCAAACCCGGGTCGTTCAGTAGGGTTGAATAATTGCGGAGCTTGTCTAAGCTAAACCACATGTCTGGATCCAACAAGGGTAAATTTTCCACCTCTCGATGTGATCTTGATTTCCCATTCCGCCAAAGCAGTTACATTCCTGACCCTGTGATCCCACCTCCTTAGCAGGTTTTGCATTTTGATCCTCAGTGAAGATACCGCTCCGCAGTAATTCCAATCACTTCTACCTAGGAGCACCAAACCAACTTCCCTCAAACCAACTTTCTACCAACAAAGATGTTGTAAACTACATCCGGGTCCTCCATGACAGGCGTGTGAAAGCACGTGGTGAGCCGTTAAAAGGAAATTTCAAAAATGTCGCTGAGAAAATAATAGCTGTATGGGAAAGCGAAGGAATCCCGGTCATACGGCCCAATAACGTATTCTTGAAGGTTGTCGCGTGCTACAAGAAATTCCAGAGTATGAACAAAGTCGTGACGAAAAACCGGAACCAGAAGAACGCGAGGCTACAGAAAGGGGAAAATTTCTTCAACAAGCTGTTCGACATCGCCGTCTGCAAGTGCAGGAACCTGACCCACTGCAGCTGTCCCCGTGACAACCGAGTGCCGACGGCTGAGGTGAAGTTCATCATGGATCAACGAGGGCCGAGGAAAATGTTCCTCGGAGGCATCGATCTCCAAGAGAGCAGCTGGTGGCAGACAGCGGGTCTGCGTAGGTGGAGGCTGTCCGAGAGAGAGGAGAGGGAACCGCCGACGGCCGGAGGCCCACCAGGCAGCGAAGCCGGTCCATCTGGTGCAGCCGGGCCACCCAGCACCGAACCCAGACCGTCCGGCTTGCAGAGCCATGGAACTAGCACCGCGACAGACACTGCAGGTGACACCGAGTCCTCTGAAACAGACGACCGTCCCTCTGATGTCGACTGGGAGCCTGGAGGTGCCGACGACCATGATGCCGCTGCGTGGAATACGGACAGGCTGGTGAATACGGCTCTGGCTGCCGATCGCTACGGATTCTCCAACCGCGGAACGGCGGCCGTAATAAATGGGTTACAAATGGACATCGGTCGTATTTCGGAAGAGAACACGGCTCTGATAGTGGAGCCAATGAAACTATGGCGCGATATCAGCACAAAAGGTCGCCCTCCATGCATAAGGTTTTGGTAATGGTCATGATAGTTCTACCCGGACGCCTCGTACCTAGCAAAGGTAGAAAAGCAAGACACATCTTGATACCGTATCAATGCTGTGGTGTTCATGATTCCCTCAGCGCAGTGTGTATGTGTTTGTGAGCATTTTCAAAACATCTGCGTTCATTAATATACCCGAGTGTGGTAGTTCCCAGGTTTGCCGCTATGGCGCTAGCATCGCTCCTATGCTGGGAGATAGGCAAAACTTTGATCGCCAGGGGCAGGATGGGGATTTGAATTTGATGGGAATGGAGCACGCCAATTTGTTTCCACAGATACAGGGCATGATAAAATCATATAAAAACCAGGGATGCGGAGCCGGAGCCGGTCGGAGCCGACGATTTTGCCCGGAGCCGGAGCCGCCGAAACACTTTTGATCGGAGCCGGAGCCGGAGCCGGAGCCGTCAGAAAGGGTCCGGCTCCGGCTCCCAAAGAGCTGTAAAATTACCAAAAATCAAACGTGAAATGGTCACATTTTACCTCGTGAGATGTCGCATGGAAACACCTTTATTCACCTGAAATATTACATTTTCGCAATATGTTATGTATATCGAGATTAATGAAATATTGCAACTAGGGTGTTCCGTAGAGGGTCTCACTCTCGGGCAGGTAATGCGCCCCGGCCATTTAGCATGGGCAGAAATTGGCAACAAATGACAGCATTGACGGACACTGGCGGATCCATGAGGGGGAGCAAAAAAGGCATTTGCCCCCCAAACTGCCCAATTTTTGGCGATTTTCTTAAAAAAACCATATGTTTTTCACGATTTACCCCATACCGTCGGCCTGCATCCGCCCCTGTTGACAGACGCAGGGGTATGCCATTCCGGTCATGCCCCCCCACCCAAAGCCCTGGAAGGGGGCAGACTATCTTTTGGCCCCCAAAGGCCGAAGAAATTGTTTGAAAAAGGTGTTTACACTAGGTCTGTTGAGCAATAAAATCTTTGCTCCCATCTCCCCATAGTGAGCGAACCAGCTGCTGGGCCCTGGGGAGTAGGGGTGGTTGGTTCCGATTTTTCTCGAAAAGGAATTATGCCATCAGCCTATCTGATGTGTTTTTCGATGTTGAACACTGTTAACTTAGGGTCGTTCAAACAAACTTTTTTCTTTTCAGACTCGAACTCACTTTTTGCCATTATATATTCAATTCTGATTTCAATGAGCTACATTCCAAGCGTCTACGACAGCGGGAAAGATCGCCTCAAAACGGTTAAAGATTTCATGTTTCGGGCGCTGTTGGCCGCCCGGCGTTGCAGTCTCCCCTTGTTAAATTGGGATATAAGGGGTGCATAACCTACCAGTAAAGACAGCGTGGCATGTGCGTGTGTATAAGAGCGGTAGATGGGATTTAACATGCAGGCATTTACTTGTCATATGTATATGTAGCGCAATACAAATACATGTTATTCCACAAAAGACCTGAAATTAAATGATTCAGCACCCTTGTACTCTAAATCCCAACAGAACATGAATGCCTTCCGGAGGCGAACCTTTCTCTAGTAACTATCGCTGGAGAACGTCGTGAGGCAGGGACTTCTCCATATTCTTCTGCGAACTATTTAAGAGCTCTGGTACTGATAAAAGAAGATACTGTTTCATATTTTTATCCTTTAGGTGGCTCACAAAATCTTCCACCAGCTTCACTCCACGTTCTGTGGGACCGTTCACGACAGTAAGTTCTGGAATACCTTGAAACAGGGGAAGCTATACCAGCTTCTCAACGGAGCCATTTCTGGTCAGAATATTTCAGATTCAGGCAATCGAATACCAGCCAGCTGTCAGGAGTAACAGGCTGGCTGAGGCTTAGTACCGACCATTTACAGAGCTCTTCATAGCCTCTATCGGAAACTTAAGCCTGCCCTAGTCAAATGTGAATCGTTTGCTGTTTTGGCCAATTGTTGTGCGACTGGCTCCTTACCTCCACGATGGTGGTTCTCACCAGCGCGACAGAATATAACTTTCTGTGCACAGATACCACAGCTGATGACAAATTGATTTCAGCACATTCAGGGCGATTTCTATATTAACTTAATGAAAGCACTGCATTGCATTTTATGGATAGCTTTGAGGCTCATAGAAGGCTCTAAAGCTGACTATCCGCGACGGAGGAACCCAAATGCATGGTTTAGAACCACTTATAAGGAAAGCCGCGAACTGTTTCGGAGTCTGAGTGGCTCAGTCGGTTAGCGCTTGCGCTCGGCTTGGCCAATGACATTCATTATGTGCTGGGTGTCGTGGGTTCGAGCCCACCCAGGGGCAGAACCTGGCGCCCTGCTCTAGCCCGAGCTAATTCTTTCCCTCTCTCCTCTGATGACATATGACCTGAGCAGTTGATGCGTTGTTAAACTCCAAAAATTATAATATTCTGTCTTTAACTATCTTCTGGAATGATGAACGGAATCTGACACAGTAGTACCACGCACTTCATGCCATAAATGTCCGATATTCCATAATATGGCTCGCTGGTGAGCTCCGGGTCTTCTAAACAGACAGTTGTTGGAGACAACCCCTCCTGACAGCCACACGTAAACCAGCTTGCGCAATTCGAGATAATACTCCGATATTGTGTAGAGGCGCTGAAGTCAATGTGCAAACGCAACTGTTATTTGTGACCAGAAAGTTATAATCTGCTTCGCAAATAAGAATCACAATGCTAAAGGTAAAAAGGCAGTGATACAGTACCTGGCCTAAACAGCAAAACCATCCACCTTTCAGTTAGCTAGGCTAAAGTTTCCGACAGAGGCTATGAAGAGCTCGGCTCGATACCAAGCCTCTCCCAATTTCTCATTCCTGAAAGCTGGATGGTATTCGAGCGCCTGAATCTGAAAGATTCTAACATGAAATGGCTCCGTTGAGAAGCTGGTGACTGGTATAGCTTCCCCTGTTTCAAGGTATTCCAGAACTTACTGTCGTGAATGGTCCCACAGAACGTGGTGTGAAGCTGGTGGAAGATTTCGTGAGCCACCTAAAGGGTAAAAATATGAAACAGGATCTTCTTTTATCAGTACCAGAGCTCTTAAATAGTTCGCAGGAGAATAGGGAGAAGCATCTGCCTCACGACGTTCTCCAGTGTTAGTTACTAGAGAAAGGTTCGCCTCCGGAAGGCATTCCTGTTCTGTCGGGATTTAGAGTACTAGGGTGCTGAATCATTTAATTTCAGGTCTTTTGTGGAATAACATGTATTTGTATTGCGCTGCAAATACATCTGACAAGTAGATGCCTGCATGTTAAATCCCATCTACCGCTCTTATACGCACGCACATGCCAGGCTGTCTTTACTGGTAGGTTATGCACCCCTTTCATCCCAATTTAACAAGGGGAGACTGCAACGCCGGGTGGCCAATTGCGCCCGAAATATGAAATCTTTAACCGTGTCGAGGCGATCTTTCCCGCTGTCGTAGACGCTTGGAATGTGGCTCATTGAAATTAGAATTGAATATATAATGGGAAAAAAGTGGGTTCGAATCTGAAAAAAATTTGAACGACCCTGCTGTTAGCTCATCGAGGTTTTTCTTTGCGGGCTGTCCATGTTTTACTTGATCGTTGTATCTTTAATTTTTTATGTGGGTTTGCGGGCATGTCTGACCCATATTTCTGTTTGTCATAACAGTGCAGTGCAGTTTGCCATACGACTGCACTGCAGTGTAGGTTGGTCCAGTTTTGAGGTTCACTGGCCTTTGGCATCTGGTCAAGAGCGTTCGTTCATCCAGTCGCCATTTTTCATTCGTACAAATACATAGTCACTTTGTATCTGATGGGCTTTCACGCCCTTGAGAACGTTTCGATCACATTGTGGATATAGGTACATTACCGGAGCCGGAGCCGGAGCCGGTCGGAGCCGACTATTTTTCCCGGAGCCGGAGCCGGAGCCGGAGCCGTTAGGACACTTGAACCCGGAGCCGGAGCCGGAGCCGGAGCCGAAATCATAACCCCGGACCGGAGCCGGAGCCGGAGCCGTCCAAAATTGTCTCGGCTCCGCATCCCTGATAAAAACCATGAACTGTTAAAATAACCCCTCTAGTGATACACCTTACTGCTCAATACCCTGGGCATCCTAAAACTGTGGTAAAGCTTCTCCAAGCCCTCAGCACCCTATCTGGTAAAGAAATTGCCGTGCTCCAGCAACCTCCCTTCTCATCCGATCTGGCTTGAGCCCTGTTCCAGCTGTCAGCAGAGTTTTGTAAGCACCAATCAGCGGGCCGCGTTGCGCCTACGTCACAGGACTGTAGCCTCTCCCCGGGAACTAGTTCTAGAGGTTTTACGGGCTGCCGGCCTGCTTTTTGTGCTGATGAAAAACCGTAAGTGCACGAAGTGGCAGCCTAATACTTTTTAATGGTATAAAAGTTTAAGTTCCCTTTGCTTAGCACAAACAAGAGGCGGTTATGGCGCTGATGTTACTTTTCTGGAGGAGAGGTTAGAGGTCCTGCAGACAAAACTGTGCTGACAGCTGGAACAGGGCTTTTGTGTTTTTTGTTCTCCTCAAAAGGAGTAAGATCCTTCAAAACCCGGACGAAACGAAAATGACCGTGGCGGCCGAGCGTCCGCGAAAAATAACTCAGGATGTACACAGCAGGACGAAAAATGTCGGGAAGATTGAGCTAAGCTCAAAAGGATGATGCAAAGCGTTAGTAGTGTGTTTATTTAAAGTGTGTTTGTTTAAAGTGTCATTTTTTCCTGTGGTCTGTATGAAAAAAAATAAGTAGGCGCGTCTAATACTAGTTTCTGCCATCTATGGTGCAGTGTTGTGGATTGGTACCTTTGGGGTATCTCTAGTTAAACCTCGAAGCGATCTTAAAATGTTCAAGTTTGTGCTTTTTATTTTAAGATTTTTTAACTGGTCTAGGCGGTGCAATAGATCTGTGGGAATTCCAAAACAAGCTTCATTCTATACTATCAGTTTTAATATAGTGGTGAAAACATGGTTGGAATTTCCCTCAATCTTTCTAAAACTACATGCCCCTGCTGTGACATACATTATATCTGATATACCATCAGAAGGAGCTGGTTATGTCGTTTCCATTGTTTATGAATATTTTCCAATATAGTTAAGTCAACGATATGACTGTTTAATGCGAGTTTCTCCACGCTGAAGCGGTATTGAACGAAGATAACAAAACGAAGTTGCGTATCACAATGCAGGCCGATAATGAGGCGAGATAGTGGATGCTGTGGACGTCGGTGCCGAATGGAGGGGATTGGGACACCGGTGCACTTTGTCTCTTTGATATATCTCATAACGATAGCTCGCATGAAACGGCCAGATGAAACGATAACAATACGAGTCAATATATATATTCCAACCAACAATTCTTGCTCGGCACAACAAACGGACAATATTCCACGGGGAATATTGCTCAATGTACTTATCGTAATCGAAGTCGCTGTCCGCAGGAAAGGTTATCGAGTTATCGAAGTCGGGGCGTAATAATCGAGTGCTCATCATTGACAGAAACAAACAATAAGCTTCGCATCAATCACATCATCAGGCTCTCAAGCAAATGCCGGGAACACAAACGGAAGGTCGTTCAGTGAAAATATAGCTGCGAGCGGTACAAGGTTACATCCACTTCTGAATAATTTGCCAAACAACTAAAATGTGGTCAATGATGAAGCAAAGAATGCAAACCAAATCGTACTGGAAGAAAATGTCGCAAATGGCCAGATATGAGACCGGGATTCTGCGGGTGAAAACCGTATGGTAGGTGAAGCCAGCTAGACAGCTCAAAACGCAATGAGTAATGGAAATGTCAAGCGAGGCCATGTCAAAACTAAGCCGTGCTGGGCACTGTGCTGGCCAGTTTGTAAAGGAAGTCGGTAAACGCCGTACTCAATGTATCATTTGTCTTGGAACTCAAGATTTCCGTAGAAAAAAGCTAAAACCTACCTGAAATGTACCCCTCATGTACCCTTAGCAGCAGGCTACAGTTGTCATAGCTTTTGGTGTGACATATGCTGACATCACTGTGAGTATCAGCCAATCGAAGCCCATGAAACGTATTTAATATGGTAGTGTTTGCCAGATCATGACATCCACAGGCAGATACTTTTCTTTCCCTAGAGGAGCATTTAAAAAATCAAAATATTGAACTTATTGTGCGTTTTCAGAGAAATCATGGTCGCTTCTATGATTTTCAGGTAAAAGTACCCCTAATTGCACTAAATTCCAGGATTCCATCAAGGTGTCACATTCCCTCTAACTCTGACGTCATGACAAAATATGCATCAGACTGGATGACACATCTGACCAGAACCACTTGAGTCAATGGCATTGAAAATACTGTTAGGTCCTTGACCTGTGACCTTTAGCACCATGTGAGGAGGCCCTGGCATATCATCCCAACCATATGGCGTTATCAGGTCACTAATCAGGTTGCAATGCGGGTGCAAGGGTGAGCGCACGATTGTGGCGATCTCAGAAGGTATGATTAAAAAATCAATTCACTTTGTCGAACCTTATCTTCGCCTTTATCACCGTTGCACCGCCGTAGCACTCCTTATCTTCGTCTTTATCACCACTGTACCGCCTTATCACGGCGGCAGAACTGTCGATGCACTGATGGTATCGATGGCCGCGGTTTGCTTCTCGAAGTCGCTCCGGCGGACTTCGATGGCTCAACCAGCTACTGTCAACGGACACGGCGTGAGACGGCCAACCCTGTCGGAGAACACAAGCCCCGAGTCAGGTAAGCAAACCTTAGGTCTTCAGCCCCTAACCCCCTTGTATCCACCACCTGGGACCGAGTCCCTTATGTCGGATTTTGGTTGCTATCACCATACTACCGACACATGCAGTGCCCTAAAATCCTAAAATTTTAGACGGGGAACGTACCTTTTAATATTTTTTCGGCCTCACCAGCACTTCATTTTGGCCTGAATTGAAAATTAAATTGAGGAATACGCCTTTTTTATTTTATGAAGAGAAATGACACGCCCCGGAGAAACTGAAGTACACATGAAGTGCTAAACATTTGCCTGAAAAAATGCATGACTACACATTTGGGCATTAAAAGATTCGAGCCAATTGCTACCTGATTTGGGAGTTAGGTCTCACCCTCCACTTTCTGTGAAAACAATTTCACGACTGTGTACATATTTGAACTTCAAAAAGTTTTGCCTACATTTCTAGGGAAAAACTTAAATACCACACCATAATTGAACCAGTTCAATTATATTTCTAGGATAATCTGCAAATATTATCGATATTTTTTAGCGCAGCTCCACCTATATCGATATACCTTGGCCATATCGAAACATCAAAATCAGAGGAGTGCTGAAAAATAATTTAGACAGTGGCAGATCTAGCAGGTAGGTTTGGGGGCAAGCCCAAACAGAAGAGTCACACAGTGAAACACTTTGCCACAATCTAACTGGATGGTAGGTTCTCGAGGTAAACCCAAAATTTGATGAGAAAAATACTACTAATTTCTTTAAAAATGTCTCAGAGTGAAAGATGTGGGCACAAGAGGCTTCTTTTTGCTCTCCAAGACCAAATTTTATGCTTTCTCCAAGACCAAATTTTATGCTTAAGTATAGTGGTTCTGTTTGAAGTTAAGTTTAGAAGCACCAAAACCTTGCTTTTAAACTAAAAATGGGTTGGGGCAAAAGAGGTCAACAGCTTTGGGGGCAGGGGAAAACAGTTTTTCCCCAAGCTTTTCTATTTAGGGGTTGCAAATGCCTTTGTTGCCCCCCTGGATCAGCCACTGATTTGAGAAACTCTCATTGTGCCATTTATGAGTCATACAAGAGATAGACATCTCATCATGGTAATAGAGCTCCCCAAATCTTAAAAAATAATATTTTGGACAATTATGTTGTCATGCTACCTTACATACATAGAAATACAATTTTGTTTTATTTATTGGAGCCAAAATAGCAAATCAGAACTTTTCAGGGAAAAACAGCACCAAGCATTCCATATGCATCCAAAACTTTACCTTATAATGATAGCAAGTAGCAAAATTATTTTGTTTTCATTATTGGAATCAAAATGGTGAATTTGTGATTTTGAGGGAAAAAAGTGCCAAACGTCCTAAACGTATTGGAAACTATCGCTAATCTACACACTATTTACAAAAATTTTTGTAGAGAATAAGCATGCATATTGATCAAGCATGCATACACAAATATAATATATTATCATTCAGCATTCAAGTAGTGATAATATATAACAAAACAATCAATTGAAAAAAAATTCAGACACTCCAGCTGCCCAATCAAAAAGTCAACTACAATTGTGACTAGAGCATGACAGCTATGTATAGTTCTAAAACCAGAATAATGAGCACCAGTCACAAAATAATAAACAATCCCTTCCAGCCAAGTGTAAATGGAAGTAGATTATTACATGTGTCAATCAACACAATGCTCAGGGTTTGGTTCTAAGTTGTAGTTATTTGGGCTTAGGGGGTGCACTAGCCTGGCAAGCCCATAGAGCGCCCTGGGTTAGGTTCTAATTTTTTGTGTCTGCACTCCAGAAAACTTCTTGGTTTGGAATTCATTATTTCAATTTACATTTGCAGGTGGAACTAGTGTGGAAAATGTTGCAAGTTTCCACCCTACTCATAAGAACTGGTGAAGCCTGTTTGACTTTCTCATTCCATGTCAATGTATGGAAATCTTAACATTTTATTCCCTAAATATATTGGCAGGGTGTAAAATAAGGAAGAAGATTTTTGCCTGCACTTACTATGCAATTCTGTGAAAGCTCTTAAAAAATATGACCATAACGCCAAAATTCGGATACACAATTTCCACGGCTTTGTCCTGTACAAAAGAGAATGATAACACATATATCCCGAAAAGAAAACCATACGCATATTGATCACAATTATGAAAAATGGGCAGCAACCACGCCACATATATCAACAACCAATAAATAATCAATTTCATTCCACTGCCCTTCCTTCTTTTTTACAGAACATCAACCATGCGCCGAAAATGCTTCAGCTGCACCGCTTATGAATCATAAAAGAGATGAAAATGTTGGATCGAAGAAACTGAATTTCTCTGGATATAAAAAAAACGCAATATTTCCTTAAAAATTATCTTAAAACTATGTTTCTAGAAAATTAAAAATATTTGATTGGTACAATTTGATTCAAAACGGCAGATATAGGCTTTTTAGGATACACAACCATCGAAGGTTCCAAATGTGTCAGAAATCGTCACTATTCTACTCCGTGTATGTAGAGTTCATTGTATGAAAAAAATATGCTAGAGGTAAAGAGCAGGTTTCAGCCTATTATTGATATTGTTAGGAAATTTGAATAATTGTTGAGTGGCCTCCAAAAATTTAGCTGAAGATAAAGAAATGATTGATAGTACCAGAATCAGGATTTTTCAAATATTAAGAAACCACAATAAAAATTTTGCGACAATGTCCCTTTAAAGGGAATGGACCAGTTTGTCGAAGTTCCAGAAAGCATATCAAATCAACAAAATCTGTCTAAAAATCAGGAAACCACATTTTTTCTTCACGTTGATACGCTAGAAACATAAATATACCTTCTTTTCTACTAAATAAAGACGTCATCAAAATAATAATTGTAATAGTCAGTAAAATCACAAACCTTGATTTAGCTCGATCGTAGACTCGCTGTGAAATGGCATTGAAGGTCAACCGACTACTGCGCATATGTGACATTCCTTCGACGCGATTTTAGCCGTGTTGTACTGCCGGCAGAACGCAAAATATTGTGCTGCACGCATGCGCAATTTGGTATCATTAGCCACAAGATACGGTACTGCGCATGTGTGCGGCATACTAGTATGCTTTCTGCACGGCAGAATAACACAGGTTTTGTCTCTGTTGTTTTGTGTACCTATTTTGAAGTGTCCGTAGTATTATCAAGGTAAATATTGAGGTAAATATGACAAAAATATTATTTGTAGGGCATTGATTTCCGTTGATGCTAACTGATATTACTGTGTTGTGTGTATATAATTCGTAGCATGCTTAAAAACTGCTTATTTCTTATGCACTTAAAGTTTCCAAGTTGACAAAGGAGCAGAACAAAGGAAAAAACTGGTGAGGTCATGATCTTCTCAATTTGACAATGAGGCTGGGGGCAAAGTAAAGGACTGGCTGACAAGTTTCCATGGACAATTCCAATCAGGATCACATGATTTATCCAGATGCATTTGCAATACTAATAATTTGTTGGCAATGGAAACAGTGAAAATCTGACTCTCGTCAATCCACATCCATCCAGATTTGGCAGGAGTTCGTGCAGGGATTGTAAAGATTTTCCTTACAGTGCAGAGGTAAAGGATAGTAGATTTCAGAGGGTAAATATTTATTTGCTGTGAGAGAGAGAGACATTTTTATTGTCTTTCATAAAACACACAGACACATAGCCAGCACAAACAGGGCAACCAACCACAGTGACAGAGCTCTCCCCGGCTATGGCACCACCACAACCTTTAAAGGGGAAAGAAAAAATAAACAGAAGCGAGCAAATACAAAACGCAATGAACAATGAATTTACGTTAAATACATCTCAAAGAACAAATATGAAACGGAAACAGGATGGTCAGTATGATGAAGCTAACCAACTCTAGGATGAGACCAGCATGAAGTCCGACGCAATATAAAATAATGAACACCATCTCACTGGCCGGCTCACCGTGTCGCCCGGCTGTTATATATTGCTGTCGCGGGTGCATGAGTAGAGTGTTGACTTTGCGCATGATTTAGTTGTCTGTCTTTTTTAGTTTTTCTCAAGTATGTTTCCGGTATCTTCTGTGTTTATCTCCGCTTTTTCTGTTGTATATGTGCCGTTATTGTTTTGGTTTCGCTTTTAGTAGTTTTTTGGTTTGTTGATTTGATTTTACTAACCTCATAATTTGTCTCGCTGTTCAGATGTGAGTATAGACTTGAGTTTGATCTGTTTCATTACTGCGGAAACCCTTGCTCTTCGTTCTTTAGTTGGTAATAAATTATTTTTTGTGTTGCCCCAGCGTACTATTTATTGCATCTGTAACATATGTGGGCCCTCGACTTGGAATTATCCCTGTTAAGATATTTCTGTGACTATTTGTTCTTTGACGTGTATTTAACATAAATTCAGTGTTCATTGCGTTTTTCATTTGCTCGCTTCTGTTTATTTTCTCTTTCCCCTTTAAAGGATGTGGTGGTGCCATAGCCGGGGAGTGCGCTGTCGCTGTGTTTGGGTGCCCTGTTTGTGCTGGCTATGTCTGTGTGTTATATGAAAAACAATAAAAAAATATATCTCTCTCTCTCATATAATCACAGAAAAATCTTAACAAGGATAATTATAAGTTGAGGGCCCACATATGTTACAGATGCAATAGTAAGGACGCGAGGGGGCAGTGCAAAAAATAATTATCAACTAAAAAACAGAGCAAGGCTTTCCGCAGTAATGAGCACAGATCAAACTCAAGTCTATGCTCACATCTGAACAGCGAGACAAATTATGAGGTTAGTAAAATCAAATCAACAAACCAAAAAACTACTAAAAGCGAAACAAAAACAATAACAGCACATATACAACAGAAAAAGCAGAGATAAATACAGAAGATACCGGAAACATACTTAAGAAAAACTAAAAAAGACGGATAACTAAATCATGCGCAAAGTCAACATCTTACTCTTGCACCTGTGGCAGCATTATATAGCAGCCGTGCAACACGGTGAGCCGGCCAGTCAGTGAGAATGAAATAAAACAGTATCAAATTCTAGACAATACTATTCATTAAACAAAACTATTATTCATGAAAATTTGGTTGTATGCACATTGCTTTAAAATTTTAAATTTCTCCATTTTTTGCTATGCTTTCCATTCCTTATTTTCTAATTCTAAAGTATTCCTTGTCACCAGCTTCTGGTGAAAAGGGGGGATGAGGTGGATTAGTGGATAGCACCCTTGTCTTCTAAGCCACCGGTCCCGGGTTCAAGTCCCGGCGGAGCCCCTGAATAAGTCGATCTGATCCCCAAAATCCCTTCCAACAGGGTGAGAGTTGGCGCCGCCGTATGACACTGGCATTTGGTGCGTCGTTAAACCCCAACAATTATTATTATACCAGCTTCTGGTATTGTTTGCCCTGGCTCAACTGCTATAGAACCAACTTGAAAAGTTCGTGATAACTTTTTTTCAAAATATTGCTCAGGTGTCTCAGTGCTGTGCTTCCTGCTTGCTGCAAGCCCAATTGTAGTCCTGATTGTGTAAAAACGGTAGGGTTTTAATAATTATGCTCATTCCTAACTTGTTTTACAATTTAGTATTTTGTCCGTAGAAACTTTAATTGAGGATCCTTCCCTATTGTAATATTCTATTATTGGATCTTCCACGGGAGCGAATTTGTCCACAGAACTGATGTACAAGCAGCAGAAGCTGACAGCAGGCTGCGAGTGGTGGTAGGTGAATTTTCTGTTATTTTGTCTTCCCTTTTCTGGTCTCCTTGCTGCCAAATGCTCTCTGATGATTATTAGGTTTATTTATTGGTGATGGTTCCACAAATTGTTTAACAAATATTTCCATCGAGCAAGGTAAAGGTAAATACGACACAGATTTTGGCACATAGCAATGGAGACACAAATGATATTGTTTTATTCTTCCATATCTGGTTCTCATTGCACCCTGTTCATATATTTTTTATCAAATCTTTATGTAGACTTCAAGGAAATGTAGCACATGTTTGATGTGATTTTGGCTGAGATGGCTGGTGGGGTGTTTCATTTGTACCTTATAAAAAAACATTGGATTCCATGTCATTTCCACTTCTCCCCATTTCAGTGTTCAAAAGGGTGCAGTGTATGCCCATTTTAACCAAGTCTGAAAAGCATGGCAGCAGGCCAGACGAGTCGCACCAGCCATCTAAAATTTTCTCACAAATTCGCAATGCCAGCCACCTAAAATTCACAACAATCTGCAAAATACCAGTGAGATAAATGCACTCATCCCTACCCACACAATGCAATACTGCCTCCGTTATAAGTTAGTTTGATAAGTCCCCCTCCTGTGTCTTTATAACCATTCATAGATTATTCGTTTGGTTGTCAGTGTCACATCCCTCTCACCAGTCTCGCATTTCACATGAAGTTTATGTGTGTTTGTTGTATGTTTTGTTATGTCATACCATTTCGACTTTGCTGGGTTTTATGACTTGAAATCAATGTGATTTCTAGCTTTTCCAACAATATCAAACAAGATTTGTAGATCTTGCACTTAACTCCATGTCTCACTTGACTCGCTTACAATCTGATTCATGACCAGCCACAGAAGGAGGACGTCGATCATACAGCTTGGTGTGCTTACAAACTTATTTGCTGTGTTGCTTTATAGTGTTGCATTTTTTTCACACCGAGAGTACTGGGGATGCTCGATGACCAGAGTCTCCGCCGAACTGTGGAAGCCCTGCTGCTAAAGTACCCCTCCTTGACGTGGGAGATGGAAGCGGGCATTTCCCAGCAGCTTCCACCCTCAGCCAGCAGCCAACCTGGTACATATGGTGCCTCTGTGGAAGGTATGCCCATTTTTTAAAATTATTTGTTTTTGGTAGAGTAAACACTGGCTCCACCACTGTAACTGATGGTTATATATCAGCTATCCAGCTGAGTCGGTCAGAAGGTGTGCTTAACTGTAACTTCAGCACAAGAAAAGTAATTTGAATAGCTACAGGCTCAGCAGCAGACTTCAGCAAGATACGCATCAGCATTAGCAAAGCCAATGTTTTGCTTCCGGAACATCATGATTTGTCTATTCAGTAATAGCTTTCACAGGCTGGCCTGCTTGCGTTAATTAACTCGCGCAGGCAGCTGTGTGACGCAATTACGTTTAGACCCATCTTCACTGCAGAAAATCAGTGCTTGAATATACATAATATTACAAGCATCAGCAACGGAAAAGCAGATGTGTGCGAGATTGAGCGGCCGAGGTTTGCGCGGTCGTGCGGCCGAGTTTTGCGCGGTTAGCTCTGGAGGGTGTCATGCTCCTTTTTTTGCCACACGCCTGTGACTTGTATGGTTTTACTTCTCGTAGTGCTTTGAATTTTTTTACCTTGTTTTGAATGTGCTGTTCCCGCGTCCGTGGCCGCCTTAGCGTTATTTTAGGGATCGCTATAGGGCGGTCACGGATGCGGGACCTAGGTGTTATAGGATGATGATGTAATATACTTGTATGGGTTCATAGGTCCTAGGTTGTCTTTTATCCTCCTTTTTCTTATCAAACTCTGTTCTCCTTTGTGAGTGTTGGGTATGTTAAATATGGATATGGGATCATACATGTGTGCTTTCACATCGGACATTGTTACCAGGACTCCAACGGATAGGTATATTTCTTGACTGGAGGAAAATTTCATAGACCTCTCAAATAAAAGATATGGGACACTGGCTGGCATTCACTAATCGGTTACTAAAATACGGAGTGGGCACCGGATTTAGTGCCGCAGAGCTATCGTAATTCTTTCATTTCATTTCAATTTATATCTACCCTCGGTACAGTGCTGGTATGCACACTCCTATCACTAGCAACAACTCAGCGTTACAGATGCCAGCCAATGCCCTGTCGGTAGGATCCCTGCGTCTGCCACGACCCAGTAATTGTTTTGCACAGCTAAAGGCTGAGGGATGCCTGACTAATATATTTCACGGAAGATAATGTAAAAAATGTTATTTTGCAATATCGAGGTTGGTTTGCATTTATGATATTATGTAAATGCCCCACACACTGCCTAACGGGCGAATTTCTTCTCCCCTTGGTTGTCGAGATCTCAGGGGCGCTTTAGGACTCCCTCCACTGCGTGTTCACGCCAAACCCCTCTCCACTGCGTGTTGACGCCAGACTCCTCTCCACTGCGTGTTGACGCCAGACCCCTCTCCACTGCGTTGACGCCAGACCCCTCTCCACTGCGTGTTGACGCCAAACCCCCCTCCACTGTGTGCTGACGCCAGACCCCCCCTCCACTGCGGGTTGACGCCAGGCCCCTCTCCACTGCGCGTGTTAACTAAAAATAATGTGCCCGTTCTACCAATGTCGCCCTCAACTACTTGGCAGTCCTCGACCCCTGATCCGGCCAGGACCATAGGCGGGATCCAGGATTGCCGATCGGAGGGGGCACCATCCCGGGGGCACCACCCGAACCAGGGGGCGCCACTTATGACCGGCAAAACCTATCAGGTGGGCACCAAATCCTATCGGTGGGCGCCGACTTTCGTATCCTGGGGGAGGGTGGGAAGCGACATTTCAGGGGGGCGCCATCGACCTTTCAGGGGGCGCCGAGGGTCGATCGGGGGGGGGCACGTGCCCCCTGGATCCGCCTATGGCCAGGACTACTGAACTGAACATGACTGATGAATACCTCTTGGAAGTAACTCATCTTCAAAAATCGGTCGGGACATGCAAGGTAGAAATGTTGACCCCAAACAAAATTATGCGTTTGAACTTTTCAGCAACTTCGCCTCCCCGTGCTCACCGAGGCAGCAGTGACCTGCGCCATGCTCTACCACGCCGAGACGCGTTGTATGCCGCTGCGCCTCCAGGAGGGCACGGGGGAGCTCGGGGCGCTGAACCGG
This sequence comes from Lepas anatifera, assembly GCA_034440635.1. Lineage (NCBI taxonomy): Eukaryota > Metazoa > Arthropoda > Thecostraca > Lepadidae > Lepas > Lepas anatifera. The sequence goes on along the minus strand of JAOTON010001557.1, from coordinate 136,571 downwards.
CCCAGGCGCTGCCAGGCCTACCGCCAGTGCATATTGTGGAGGTGAGGCCCTGTGAGCCATGGAATCAACGGTGGCCATGTTAGTCTTAAAAGTCCCTCCTAGTGCAATTATCTCCAATAAACCCAATCACTGTCTTAACACACGGTAATCTTGAAGTAGACACCTCAATCACAGCACATGGTGTTTCACTCTGATCCAGGTGGGGCAGGCTTGGTCGCGGGACGCGCAAACCGGTGCCGACATGCGTGGTGGCTGCCATACGCAGCAAATGGCCGGACCCGAACGGGGTGTACATCGGCTACAAGGAGCTGGCCGACGAGATCCTGTAAAGGTAAAAACTGTCCCATCCATAAAAACGTGTGTATCAAAATAACGCGTAAATGAGAACCGCCAAATCACACACACCCGCGACCCTCACACAACTGCAAAGTAGAACATAACACCTGCGAGTACAAAGAGAGTGACACGTAAATGAGAACCGCCAAATCACTCACACCCGCGACCCTCACACAACTGCAAAGTAGAAAACAACACCTCCGAGTACAAAGAGAGTGACATGTAAATGAGAATCGAAAAATCACTCACACCCGTGACCCTCACACAACTGCAAAGTAGAACACAACACCTGCGAGTACAAAGAGAGTGACACGTAAATGAGAACCGAAAAATCACTCACACCCGCGACCCTCACACAACTGCAAAGTAGAACACAACACCTGCGAGTACAAAGAGAGTGACACGTAAATGAGAACCGAAAAATCACTCACACCCGTGACCCTCACACAACTGCAAAGTCCAACACAACACCTGCGAGTACAAAGATAGTGTGAGAAGACATTTCCAATGGGCATCAGAGCCAGTACAAATCAGCAGGATAAGCACGATGCAACTCGCGACAAGTACATGCATCTGAATCGTTTTACACTATTTAAATTTGTAACCATCCACCGCCTCACCCCGGACTGAGAGTGCAACGGGTCCAGGGGTAGCCCTGCGCCACGGCACCAGGCCCGAGCCACGGCACCGGGCCTGCGTCCGAGACTAAGTAGACGCAGGACGCCAACAGATACAACACCGCCAGATTAAAGTCCAAACCGGCTCCTTTCCGTTCTGACTGACTCTAGAGCAGCCTTGGTTTCCTCTGCTCCAGGTGCTCGGTGCACCAGGCTGAAGGGATGCCGCCCCTCGGTCTCCTGGCTGTTGTTGTTGTTGTATTTTCCTCCCGGCCGCTATCGCGGCGTAGCCTGGCGGCTCTGGAGGGCTGCAAAGGCGGCCGCAAGGGCCGCCATGACGTCCCCACCGCGCACCTCTTCCGGTCTCGGCAATATGTTGCCGAGGTGTAGCAGCCGGGTCCTCATCAGAGCTGGACACTCCATGAGGACATGACGGGGCGTGTCCGCCTCCTCCCCGCAAACGGGGCACCGCGCCGCCAAGCAGCGGACGTCGCTGCATTGTTGGCAGCGCGGGGACGGATTCCGCCCGATACGGTGTAGATACTGGGCCGACCCAGACCAGTGGCCGGCCCTCAGCTGGTGAATGGTGATAGCTTCGGCTCTATTCGCCGACGACACTGGAGGCGGCGGGCGGTCACCCACCAGGTCGCGGTACCACCCTGGTGGCCAGTCGCGGACCGTCTGTGCGCGGGCCGCTCGGGATGCTGCCCGGAGGACTGACGGTACGTCCAGCGGGGTGTCTTCCTGTGGTAGGGCTGCCGCTTCTTTAGCTAGGGTGTCCGCTGCCTCGTTCCCGGGGATGCCGCAGTGTGAGGGGATCCACTGCAGTAATATCTCGCGGGATCCGGCCAGGGCGGAGAGGGTACTCCAGATGGCCACTCCTGTAGTCGAAGTCTGGGCAGCAGGGCCCGCGCGGAGGGCAGCGAGGGCCGATCTGGAGTCCGTGCATATCACGATGGGATCGTTGTCCAGGCCTGGGTGAGTGCTCAGGAAAGTCAGGGCGGTGAGGAGGGCCGTCATCTCAGCTCGGAAGTTTGAGCAGAGACTACCGGCTGGGGCGCGCAGTTCTTGGCTCTGATCGTCGACGAAGACGATGAGCCCACCCGCACCTCCATCTCGTACGCCCGCGCTGGCAGAGCCGTCGGTCCACACCCAGGTGGCGCACTGGGGCAACGACGCTAGGTGTAGGAGTGTCGTCTGGCGTTTTGTTTCGTCTGACGAGCCCGGCGGCAGAGGGGCTCCCACTCCCATGTTGAAGCTCACCGTCATCGGCATGCCGGTCCATGGGGGAGCCGCGCCGGGAGTAGCGGGTCCAGGGGCGGGGAGACCCCCAGCGATGTGAGGAGGTCCCCGCCAACTTGCCGCCATCCGGTCACCGCCGCAAGGCGAGTTGGAACCCTGGCTCGGAGGCTCGACCACAACGTTTACGGCTCGTCGCTGCAAGAAAGCGTCCGGCAGTGGGCGGATGTGAGCGTGCTTCTTGGCAACCTTCAGAGGGCGCAGTAGTATGAACGCGTCGCTCACCCTGCTGTACACGCGCACGGTCCTGCCGCAAAGGAGAACATATCGTCACATACACAGCTTTAACCTTGAGCGGGGCTATGCAGTTGGCAAGATGCAAGTCCAGAATGCTGGTTGTAGTCCTGACAGTGTAATGTTAAGTCCAGAATAGTCCAGAATGCTCATTTTATTTCCTGCAGGATAATGCGAAGTCCAGAATCAGCATTCTAGTCACAACAGTACAATGTGAAGTTACTTAATTTTGTTACGTGCTGGTGGGCGTTGCATGGCAGAGGCCATGCAACGCCCACATGGCCTCTGGGTTCATCATTCACGGAAATATCGAGTTCCAACACAAATGACATATGGAGTACCAGGTTTTCCGACCTGCTTTACAACTTGGTTATCTCAGTTAAAATCACGTTGAGAAGGTGCCACATTCCCTTTAATATGCCTTGACGGTAACATTTGGGATATTTCAGGGGAAAAGCAAAATAAAGGTCACGGGGTGAAAAATAATGGCTCAAGATACTTTTTTTCCTATCCAAACCCAATATTTACTCTGACCTCAACTGGTTCTGTTTGTGAAAGTTGAAGCCCCAAAATTTTGCCTACAGGGTAAAAACGAGTCGGGGCATAAGGGAGGTCGACCGCTTTGGGGGAGGGGGTAAAACGTTTCATCTCGAGCTTTTCCGTTGGGGGGCACATACCTTTTTGCCCCCCCGGATTTCCATAGGTTACCTAGTTTCATAAATCGGTTTCGAAAACAAAAGTATGCCAAAAATTGGCCCTCCTTGTGGTAAGACTTTTAAAAGGCAAAGGTGGGACTTACTTTACATATATTTCCTCCTTGGTCCACAACATATTAGTTCGCATGTAAAAATGTGGCCAGGTATTATAGATGAGATGTCCCATTCAAAGTATAGTTTCTAAGCTCCATCGTCCGACTAGCTTGAACAGTACTTCACACAGGTAACATTTATCTTTGTTGCAATATATTGAAAGCAAGCATACTGGTTAGAGATGCCGGTTCTTACGTGGAACTTCTCGACGGATCCCTCTGAGTGCTGCGCACACCACCAGAAGTGGTTCTTGACCGGGGTGATCCACCGTAGGAGAGATTTGCAGGCAGAGCTTTGAGAAGCACGTTGCCGCAGACGGGGGGGGGCAAGGTTTTTGCCTGCATGCCAGACGTCATACGAGTACTTGACCTCCGGCCGGCTCCTCTCTGAAAGGCAATTGTTTCTTGGTAAACCATAATTACGCGTCAAACACTAGAATGAAATCTGATGATTGGCTCCAAGTGATTCCTTCATCGGTTTAGTTTACCGCTACCATATGTGCATTAGGGTGCGCGTTACAATACTTTTTCTACTCCTTCTACTTATTTTTATTTTTTATTAGGGCCACTCCCAACAGGCACACTTGCCCAATTCCAGGGAGTATTGGCATGGGTGTTTAAGGATCCTCTCCACCGGGTTAGATCGGACACGGAAGGCGGTTTCCCGCCGTGGGGATTGAACCCACGTCAATCCATGCTATCCGATCCGTAGACTGGCAACGAAGCCACTGGGCCACCCCGGCCTTATAAACACAAATATAAGGGCAATCGTACATAAAACCGTCATTTTCTGGCGTTTCAGCAACGAATTTTCACTTTTTAACCCTCCCCTAGTGGGGCGGAAGGGTGCTGACTAACCCCCTACATATTTTTCGTCGTCGCGTAAAAACGGCGGCGCCAAGCGCCACCGTACTTGGTACAGCTTATAATTAATCAAGTCGGCAACTTTCCCTAAAAAAATGAAATCGGGTCATGTCGGGGCAGGTCACCATGCCAGGTCAAGTAACCTCACTTAAAAAATTGTTTGGTATTACATAACTCGGAACTCGGAGTAGCGTTAATTTATCAATTTGCAACCTTTTTCATATAATGGGCGCACCGGAGGCTACAAACTATGTTTCGGTATTTTTTATATTGCTGACTTAAGGTCAGGTACGAGTCATGACCTCTCCATTGGAAACGCGTGGGAAAAGCGCAAATTTGCCGAAAAATGTTTCTTTTTCTGTATATAAAGCTTGTTTTGACCTGTGACCTCTGTGAGGTCATTTGGGTCTACTTAAGCATGTTTTGAGACTCATGTCAATAACTGCACAGTAAACGAAACGAAAAATATGCATGACAGATGGTGTATTAGATTTAAGGTGCATGACACATGCTAATAACAAAAACTCTTCTGATGATGTCCCCATTAAATTGAGGGTAAAGCACCATGGGAGACCCCAATGTAGGATATGGGGGCTTGATGCGGCGGAGAATAGCAATACCAAACATTTTCAGGTCAGGTAGAAATGTCTGCCCTAATGTCAGGTAGACATTAGGGCAGCCGAGATCAAAGAAAGCAACATAGTGATAAAACGGGCATCAGATTTCATTTTTAGCTCTTAATTTGTAAAACTAGAGCAAATGAAGCAAAACTATGCATTATTGGAGCCCTCTCATCATTACAAGGACAAATGTGTCACCATGTCAAGTCAAATGGTTAACAGCAGCACTGAAATCATTTTCAGTGTAGCATGAGAAGCAAATGGTGCTATTGGAATATATGCAAAACAACAGACCAGGCTTATAGTGCACTCGAGAGGATTTTTCGTAAATAAGAATATTTACTGGGATACATACCCAGCAAATGACTTCATCGGAATCCTGGACGGGCCGGTAACCGGTGTCCAGGAAGGACTGTCAGCCCGAGCCCTGAAGCGACCGGCAGCTGGTGCCCTCGACAGGCTGAGAGCCGGTGTACAGGGGGGGGGGTCGGCAGTCGATCCAGCAGGCTCCACGGCATGACACCGGCACCGGCAGCATGGAGTGCCCGCCTCTCCAGCTGGCTCAGCGGGAGCTAGCTGCAGATCACACGGTAAATGGCAGAGTAGTAAGAATGCAATGCATTCTTTTCACTTCCAGTTGACACAGAAGCCACACTGGTGGGGTTATGAAAAATGTGCACGATACAAGGATGAGACATGGCAAAGTGAAGCACGACACACAAACATGAATTGGGGTCTAATGGCACCCGATTTCATATGTAAATAATGTAATTAGATGTGACGGAGCGTGCTACCAAAGCAGACTGCATGACTGCATTAAGAGGGGTTGCCAAAAGAGGATTACATCCAGCAGATGTACACAACAAACACCAAACTTACATCACAATATCCTTCGCACTGGATACATGAGATTGTAGGATACCCAAGGAAGCAGCACAGGAAGTACTGCACAAACAAATATTCAACAAGCAAAACAAATTATTTTACAAAAACTTGTAAGTTCAGGGGAATACATTTCATACTGACCATGATTGATGAGACTGCAGTTGACTTCAAACGGTGAGGTTAGGTTCACTCAGTTTGAAGTGTTGGCGACATATGTCGTAGGTGGCAGGCACCTTTGTTGTTTTAGACGCGGCCATCCACTTCTTCCTTATGGCAGGTCTGGCAGGAAACCTGGAATATAAGGCTCTAGTGAGTTTTGAACTGAACGCAATATGGCATGCCACAAAGAAACCTCACTTGACATTTTAATTTGACAGAATCCATGATTTGGGGATATAAAGGATGTTTTCCCTCCATACTCATTCATTTCATATACAGGTTCCTTACAATGCAAGAGTGATCACAAGACCAGTTGCCAGTGAGGAAGAGTGAAAGAATAGAGAGGAGATGTATGTAGAGAGGAAGAAAAGAGAGCAGCGTATGTGGAGTTTAAAACAATCACAATCTCACGGAGGCTGGGGCTAAATAAGACATTGGATAGGACCAATTCTAAGGTTATGATCAGCTTGCTGTTCTACATACACCATATGAAAAAGGAACAAAAACATTCCATCCTGCAGTAAGTAACTATACATCAACCATGGCCTTTACAGTGGATGGCCCTGGAGAAAAAATATAACCAAAAATGTATGAAAATACCAATAAAACCCACTGTAAGCAGCACTATTTTTCTTCCACATGTGCAGACAATTTTGGGTACTTGGCATTACAATTATTTTAGGTAGCTGGTATGACTTTTGTCAGGATTACCATCTGAAGTATGGCATATCATGAAGTGTGGCATATTTAACAAGATCTCATTGTTGCAAGGGTTCCCCAGGAATGGTGGTAGTGGTGAGAATTTTGCACCAAACAAGGGACAAAATGCACTGACCCTTACCAGAAAGGAGGAATTTTTAGGGCAGAACAAATAAACATTTCTCTTTGTTACCCACCTAATCTCCTCTGTAAATTTGGAACTATAAATCTGTGCAGCTTTGCTCCATTGGAGCAAATTTAGTCAACTACCAAAAAATTTATGTTATTCAATAGAAATGTTTTGACCTGATGTTCTTGTCAAAACCATTCTTGGAGGAGAGAGTCTACCATGTACATTGCATATAAAGGAGGGCTATAATTTAAGTGACCTTATTGCCAAAACATTTTCTAAAATACCTTGTGTAGCCTAAAGATGTTCATATTGGTCTCGAGTTTTGTCTGTGGAATGAATAAATGAGAGTCTTATTACTTCGCACAAATTTGAATAACACTAGTACGACTTTGACCACCTTTTGATAAAAAAATGGCAGAGGCCAGTATTTATACACTTTCCTGTCAGTGATTGTTGAAGCTCAGCTTCTTGCTTACAATGGTCCAAGGTTATCCATTGTTAAACACCAAAGTTATGATGAGAGAACTGCAAGTCAGGCAAAATTACACAATTTTACATTAAATTGTGCTTATCCTTGTTTCTCGCATACCAGAATGTTGGTGGTACCAGATACTATCTTACATGTTTTAAAAATTGCACCACTCACACCAGGCTTAGAAGGGACACAAGCACAAGCAAGAGATCATAAAAACACGACTGGCAGAGCGAGTAGGGGAACTGGATTAATCTGCCCAAAACATAATCTGCCCAAAACAAACTTCCACTACTATCTTTCTTTGTTATAAGGGGGGCCCAATTAGTAAGGGGGGGTGCAATACACACTTTCCCCTATAGTAAAGTGCACCAGTCTGCAAAGTCTGACAGCAAGCCAGAGAAGTTGCATCAGCCATCTAAAACTCTCAGCCACATTGTCAGCCACCTAAAATTCACACCCATCTGCCAGTGTGCAAAGTATGGCATTTTCAACGAGATCTCGTCGGTGCGAGTGCCCTTGGAGACAGGAGCATGTGGTGCGAATGTTATCAACCTGGTGTGAATTTGTGAGACTTAGGCGAGGAAGGTGACACTGGAAACCAAACAAATAATGTCAAAATAGTTATAAAGACATAGGAGTGAGCCTTAATATATCGATCTATCTGAACCAGTGTGCAAGGAATGGCATTTTTATGAGATCTTGTTGGTGTGAATGCCCTTGGAGCCAGGAGCAAGTGGTGTAAATTTTATCAATCCTGTGCAAATTTGTGAGACTGGTGTGAGGAAGGCAACACTTAAACCAACAAATAATGGCTGAATGGTTATTAAGACGCAGAAGAGGGCCTTATAAAACGTCCTTAATTAACTAACTAATAATAAAGGTAACATTGCAACTTTTGGGTAGGAATGGGTACATTTTTCTCCCTGATATGTGGCAGATTGGTGTAATTTTTTGGAGACTGGTGATGTGAGAATTTTAGATGGCTGGTGCGACTCATCTGGCCTGCTGCCATACTTTGCAGACGCGTATCTGAATAAGTTTCTCCACCGAGGACATGTTCAGGAAAGAGTCTGCACCATTCTTAACCTCCCCAGTCAATATTTGAGGAATTGTGAAATAAAATAATTAAGTTGTCAATGTAACCTTACTTAACAGAATAATCTCCCTGGAAATAAATAAAGTGCAAAGAAAAAGTACCTACCTCTAACATGTTAGAGGGAATTTGGTAATTTCATTATCAGTTTTGAAGTGAGATACAAATGCATTAGATCCAATATACAGTTTGACTAGCTTGAATCGTATTTCAAGTACTGTTGGCTAACCGTACATAACCTATAATTGTTGAAAATCCTTGGAAGCCATAATGACCTGCTGTCTTCGTTCTTTGACGAGCTCGATTGAAGTCTTCACTCGGCCTTTCTCAGGAAGACCTAGTGATAAGTACAAAGAGGCACTGGTCTTGTCTTTTAATGGGATTACAGCACTTAATTCCCAATTCCCAAAGCCAGAAAATTCAATCCCCGTCCACATACTTGGCACCTTGCCCAACCTATGTATGGCCTTGAACCCGCCTACTCTTCTTTCTGTGTGAAGAAGAGTACTCTCCTTCTTGTGTGTATTGTGTTCGGGAACACAATCACAATAGAGTTGACTCGTACATCAATACGAAGGGAAGCACTTACCCTACTTACAGCACACAGTAGTGATTTATAATGATGTTAGCGGTAATTAAAGCAAAATATAAGGAGACCACTTAAAAAAATTTTATGTTTTGCCCGAAAATTTCTTCATTTGTATTATTTTCTGCAGATATTGCAAGTTAATAGGGTTAGAAGCATGATTAAACTAACCAAGTACTAAATTTGGCAGATGTATTTCTTCTCTAAATAGCTGGACTTGTAATGCTTATTGTTGGACTGGTTGTGCCCGAAGGAAACGCATGTGTTGCGCCATCTTCGTCGCACCTTCAAACGGGCATATCGCAAGCTGGCTCACTGGTTAGCATGACATTTCCCGCTAGTGGGCGGGGCTCAGGCCTAAGGACCAATCAGATTGTTGCAACCATATGAAAGGTATTCCTTTAGGGTTTGAAATAAGCCAATAGGCCCCTTTATTTTGATGTTTAAAGTGTGCGGAAATTTTATATAGAGAGGTTTGAGTAAAACTAAATATGCCAAAAGTGATTCCTGCACTTGCTCTACAAAACTGCTATCTCAGTTCAAAACACGTTATAAAAGTGGGACACTCCCTTTAACTAACTAACTAAACACGCCGCATTTCTACAACTTTTATGAAACGGGGCCCTAGTGCGAATTTGCAAGACTGGTGTGAGCAAGGTGATACTGAAAACCAAACAAATAATGGACAAATGGTTATAAAGACACGGGAGGGTGCCTTATAAAATTAAGTAACTAATAAGAGTGATAGCATTGCATAGTGCGGGTAGGGATGGTTGTGTTCTCCGTGGTATATTGTGGATTGGTGTGAATTTTAGGTCAAGGTGGCTGGCGGTGCGAAAATCGTTGATGGCCAGTGCGAATCTTGTGACCTGCTGCCATACTTTGCAAACTGTTCCCTTCCCATGTTCAAAGCTTAGCAGATTCTGGAATGAAAGTGGAAATTGGGTTTTTATTTCCTGCACACAAACATCAACATGCTATCTTTGTCATTATCTCGTTACCTACCTGGGACCCTCGCTAAATATATCTGTATTTTGTGGTATTCATGGTATTCTGTATTCTATTTATCCTATCCAATGAATGAAGCAGCGAGCAGTCAGCCAGTCGCAGGCAACAAACGTAATCCAGTGTGCAAATATGGCATTTTCGACGAGATCTCGTCAGTGCGAGTGCCCTTGGAGACAAGACCAAGTGGTGCAAATTTTATCAACCTGGTGCGAATTTGCAAGGTTAGTGACACTTAAACTAAACAAATAATGACTGAATGGCTATTAAGACACAGGAGAGAGCCTTATAAAAAGTCCTTAACTAACTGACTAATGATTGAGGTAGTATTGCATTGTAGGGGTAGGAATGGGTGCATTTTTTCCCTGGTATGTGGCAGATTGGTGCGAATTTTTGGAGGCTGGTGGTGCGAGAATTTTAGATGGCTGGTGCGACTCGTCTGGCCTGCTGCCATACTTTGCAGACTGGAACGTAATAAAACAAACAAAAAGTTATTCACATCACATTGGTTTTGTCGCAGCCTCCTTGCTTTTGCATCATTTTTTGCCTGCACATTTGAAACCGTTCAAAAACAGCTGACAATAAATCAGAAGCAGCTTTTCTGCGCCCTTCTTGCCGCTATTTATGAAGACCTTCTGTAGGGATTAGCAGAAATTTAATTCACTTCAACACCAGTTCTGGTATCCTAAATTGGCACATAAGTAAAAAAGAAAATACAAAGAGAGAGAGAGAGAATACATAAGGTAATTTTTGTTTGGAAACTAGTAATCATAAACTAAATTGAGGTACTACGGGGCATAGGGCGGAAAAGAATAGTCAGAACTCCTTACCTTACCTTGCCTACGGTTTTCGGAAATTTTGGAGGCCAAATGATCTGCAGGTTCTGTTCTCTGACGAGCTCAAATTAACAGGAGTCCTCATCTGGTCTTTCTCAGCCAGAGAGACCTTAGCCTTACCTTAGGTTTACGGGACTTTCTGAGGCACGCCAGGTGCCTATCTTGCCCGTTCTCATCGAGCTCAGTGTAGGTAATGTTTCTAGACTAAGTTGGGAATGAATACATCAGACCAGCCCAGTGATGATCTATGTTGTTCTTGAAGCAGTTCGTGGACTGGGATTCGACGACTCAGTCCGGGAGACCGTTCCAATCTCTTACAGCGCGACCCCAAAGTGGTTCCTCTGTGCCCTGGATACTGCTTGCGGTTTCCCAACCTTGAACTTGTGTCCACGTGTGGTACTGACTGGAGGGTCTAGGAAGAATTCATCCTTACGCACTCCGAGCTGACCCCGCATGATCTTGTAGATGAAGATCATGTCACCCCTCTTGCGCCTATACCAAAGCGATGGCAGCTTGAGGGTATGAAGTCGAAGCTTGTAGTCCAGGTCTCGCAAGGAGGGGTCCAGCTTGGTGGCACGGCGTTGGACTCTCTCTACCAAAAGCTGGTCCTCCTTTTTAAACGGGCCCCAAACCACATTGGCGTATTCCAGGTGGGGTCGCACTAAGGCTTTGTACAAGAGAGGCAGCACATGCTGGTCCACATGAACAAATGTCCTTTGAATTGCTCCAAGGATCTGGTTGGCTTTTGAAACAGCTGTGGCAGCATGTCTGCGGTACTTGAGTTTGTCATCTACAAAAACACCCAGATCCTTTTCGGTATTATCATAGTAGGCAGATCACATCTCGCGGTTCAAAAGGATCACATCAGAAGGTCCACGGCTCAAAGTGTCTACCGCTCAAAATGTCTAACTTTCAAAAAGATGAACGTTCAAAGGGCCCAAAAAGGCATGCTTGGATGCAAGAGTGTGGTGCATGATGCCGCAGAAGCGTGCTAAGACACCTGATAATTGGAGGCAATGAGGGTTAGGTAAGGTTAGATTAGATTAGATTAGATTAGATTAGATTAGATTAGATTAGGTTAGATTAGGTTAGGTCAGGTCAGGTCAGTTGTGTATGCCCTTGGTCCCTATTTCCTAGTCTGGGATATAACCCCTCTTTCCAGAATCTGACTGTGCCTCTGGTCTGGGTACCACTTTACACTACTCAAACCCTCCCTCTTTCCGTCTGTTTCACCTCTAAGGATTTTATGGCAGAATGTGGGGATATGTACAAAAACTACATCCATGAAGTGTACTTTGAGAATTAACTTAGGACATTGTCGATGCTACTGTCTTTGCTACATCCACTGCCTTTGTCTCAAAATAAACAGCCTTTCCTTCCATCTCTTCACCAACGCTATCCTCGCACCCCAGTTAAGCCAACGCCGTCCGTTCGTCTCGCCCTCAACTCTGGCTCATGTGCCTCGCTCCATGTTACTTGAGCCCGCCGCGCCATCAAATTCTCCGCTACCGTGTCAGTTGCGGTATACACCACCAGGGGCCGCGCACGGACTCGCCGCCGCCGCCGCCGCTCGGACTCACCGCCGCCGCCGTCCCCCCACCCCCCCTCCCGCCGCCGCCATCGGTTTTGCGGTCGAGTATGGAGTGGGACGCGTCAGAGTCGCGCTCTTCCCCCCCTCTTTGCTCCTGGAGCGTGCGGTGCTCAAATTTCAAATCGTTCATTCAAATACCTTACTCCTATACCTTTCCTTCATTCATGTGTGGCACTTGTACTGCCTTTTTCGCTGCACGGTCCTAGTGTGTGTGTGTATGTGTGGAAATACATGTATGGTTCCAATATTACTAAAGCATTTCCCAAAGTGGTACCCAGACCGGAGAGGCGCAGTCAGACCCTGGAAAGAGGGGTTATATCCCCAGACTAGGGAATAGGGACCAAGGGCATAAACACCTGACCTGACCTGACCTGACCTGAGATGACCTGACATGACCTGACCTGAGCTGACCTGACCTGACCTGACCTGACCTGACCTGACCTAACCTAACCTAACCTAACCTAACCTAACCTAACCTAACCTAACCTAACTTAACCCTCATTGCCTCCTATTATCAGGTGTCTTAGCTCGCCTTTGCGGCATCATGCACCCCACTCATGCATCTGAGCACGCCTCTTTGGGCCTTTTGAACGTTGCGCTTTTTGAAAGTTAGACATTTTGAGCGGTAGACCCTTTGAACCGTGGACCTTCTAATATAATCATTTTGAACCGCGAGATGTGATCCGCCTATTGCGATAATACTGTTATGATGTGATAACGCACGCTTACACCAACGCTGTACAATGCCAGTGATGCATGTGCTTTTTGCTTGTTTTGTTTACCGCTCATTTGCATGCTAGTAAGCCTTGTTTGTTTACTGCTTGCACACACTAAGCTAATCGCTTTCACCTTTTGCTTTCAGTGTGTCTTCAATGTTTTCTTGACTTCAACGGAATAAATCATTGCATGTAATCCTAGAGTGTCATTACTCGGATTAGCAAGGCAGCGTTCCAACATAAGTCAAGAAACATGAACTTGACAGACTCCAAGCCTGGAGTGCCTCGTGCTCAGGGCCTAGCCAATCTGGTTATCCCACCTCTCAGGGCTGACGATCGCATAGATGAGTGGGAGCTGGCTTTCCGGGCAGCTGTAGCCCCCCACTTGTTGAATGAGGGAGGCGAAAAGTTTGTAGTGGGTCTCCTTCCAGGCTACATCAACAGAAGACCAGCTGAAGTTGAGTTAGTGAGAGAACTTCTCAGTGCAGGAACTGGTTTGGATGAGGCCTTTGAGAGCTTGCGGACTCTGGATCCCCCTACCGACAAATATGCTGCTATGCAGAAGCTGTGCCGAGCCAACTGGTCGTATGGGGAACAGGCTGATGATTTCTTCTATGCCTTGAAGATGGAGGCAAAGCGTGTTGATGCAGACATTAATCTTGTCTGCTCTATAATGTGTGCACAGCTGCCAAGAGAAATACAAGGTAAAGCCAAGTCTTGGTTAGCTGACAATAAGGTCACTGATGCATCTGCTAGGATTTTCCTAGTCAGCGTGAGGACTTGGCTAGTGGAAAGAGGTCTTCCTCTCGACTTGATACCATACACGTATATTCACACTACGGGGCGATACATGATCCATACAGTGATTAAAAAAAAACAAGAAAACAAGCCCTGGCCGTGGTGGGCAACGATAAACTACACACGGAGGCGCTGGGCCCCGAACCCGTGACCGCCGACGGCGCGACTTGGGATACAAGGCCCCGGAAGCTGACATAGGCTTAACTACCACACAAGTGATGAGTTGCACCCTGTCTGGTATCACCGATGGAGCAGCCAGTGATCAACATCCAGTTCAGCTTGGAACCCAAGCCTGCAGTGATCCTGACACAGGTGTGTCTATCAAGGACGCTCAAGTCACCCGAGTGGACCTCCCGAGCGGCAAGAAACGTCACGGCCAACGTCAAGGTACATCTGGTTTCAAGGGCAAGTGCTACATATGCGGTGGCAGTCACGTCATGAAGTCCTGTCCAAACAAGCGATGCCAGCGTTGTGGTGACAAAGGTCACTCTTTGTTCAACTGCAGCGTCTCAAAAGTAAGTGCTATGAGGGACATCAGTAGTTCGACAAAGCCTAATACAGATAGTGCCGTTATTCTTGGTGTGCAGTTAAATGACCAGAGTTGCAGTGCACTGGTAGACTCCGGTGCCGGTCCCAGTGTGATAGACAAAGGGTCAATGCTAAGATTAGGTTTGTTGAAGACCATTAAGAGAGCAAGCAAAAGTCATGTGTTAGGAGTAGGCAATGGACAGGTGCCCATCTTTGGGCATGCTGAGCTCAGCGTAGGCCTGGGTGACAGCATTTGTGTGCCTGATGTGTTCACTGTGCTTGAATCGTACGAGGACACAGTCATCCTGGGGAGGACTTTCATGTCCAATTTCTCATCACTAGAGTTTGACTGGGATAGACAGAAGATACGCTTGGGGGATAGGTGGTATGATACCAATGTTATGTTAAGCGGTGGAAAGCTTGATGGAAGAGTGGAGGTAGCACGGGTCGAGCAAAGCCCTGCCGATCTAGAGTTTGATATCAACCCTACACTAAGTCCTGATTACAGGCGGAGGCTGCACGACATTCTTCTACAACACAAATCTGTCTGGGCTACCAACCCCAAGAACCCGTCCAATTGTAACATAGGAGAACACAAAATAGTAACGAACGGTGCGAGGCCGATCAAACAAAAGATGAGGCGGATGTCCCCTGATAATGAAAAGGAGGTTAACCCTCGCCACCGGGGGCCATCGATGGCCCCCCAAGGTTTTCCGGGATAGCAGAAAAACGACGAGGCGCAGCACCGTGGTTGAAGGCTCTACCTCTCACTGCATCATTTTCCCATCATCCCTAAAATTTTTACCCCGGGTCACCCAAGGTCAGGTCACCAGACGAGGTCAACCAAGGTCACCTCACTTCACCTTTAGAGCTCTGTAAGAGCTACATTTCAAAGTCGATCGATTTGAAACTTCCTACACTTTATGACCCCTCTAGGGTCTACAAGGTGTATATCCGGGATTTTTCGATTTCGTGCCCTGAGGTCAGGTCACGAGGCGACCTCTCCCATTGGAAAAGCATGGGGAAAAGCTATTTCATGATATAAAAGTCACAAAAATGATTGCAAATACTCAGACTGCTCAGAACAACGTTTTTGGACACCCTTTCACGGATCCCAGGGGTCATATTTGCCCTTTGACTTTTCCAAGGTCATCCAAGGTCACCAGAGGTCAAAAACAGTATTTTGACAATAACTTTTGACCTAATTGAGCTAGAGCGGTGAAACAAACACCATCGTGTTTGTCTTGTCACTGGCTTTCATTTGATATACAGCAAGGTCACTTTTTGACCTTTCGTGACCTCAGGTCATATTAGGTCACGAGGTGACCTCTGGCGGTCAAACCACTGGCGGGAGGTCTTTACGTTCCACATAGCGGAAAAATTACTGGCAATTTGCTATCAAATGTACTTTACCAGGCCTCAATAGCTCTAATGACGTAAGAGTTATGCCCAGTTTGCTTAATCATTGCATATTTGAGTGAAAATAGCCGATCTTGACATAATTTGACCTCTGGAGGTCAAACCATTGACCTGAGCACTAAAACATGCGAAGTAATTTCTTACTGAATTCACGCGAGCTTTCTAATGCACTTTGCAGATTTGCGCTAACGCGCATATTTTCGGAGTTAGAGGGGGCCATCGATGGCCCCCGGTGGGGCGAAGGTGGCGCCGGACCCCGGTGGGGCGCGGGTTAATGCACAAATTGAGGAGATGTTAGCCAATGGAATATGTAGACCTTCAGATTCGCCATGGAGTAGTGGGGTGATTCTGGTAAAGAAACGGGATGGGACCCACCGTTTTGTTATTGACTATCGGCTGTTGAATGACGTCACTGAGAAGGATGCTTACCCACTACCAAATGCAAAGGATCTCTTTGATAAAATGCATGGAAGTGAGGTGTTCTCGTTTCTGGACTGTGCCAGTGCGTACTGGAGTATTAGTGTGGAAAATTCTGACCGGCCTAAAACCGCTTTCTCAGTGCCCAGAGGGCAGTATGAGATGAATGTCATGCCGTTCGGACTTTGCAATAGTCAAAGTACGTACCAAAGAGTCATCGACTCTGCACTGAAAGGAGTGCCAAACGCAGTCGCCTACATAGACGATATCTGCTGTTTCTCCCGCAGTTTCGATCAGCACTTGTCTGACTTGGAACAGACCCTGAGCAAACTAGAAATGGTCAACATGCAGCTCAGGCCTGACAAGTGTCATTTTGGGTACAGTAAAGGCCCATTCTTGGGCCACGAGGTCTCGACCAAAGGCTGCTCTCCCTTGCCTGACAACCTGCGAGCTATAGATCGCTGTCCCAGACCGACGTGCAAGAAAGAACTCCAGAGATTTTTGGGCATGGTCAACTATTACAGGCCTTTCATCCCACGCATGGCCGAAATCTCCGCACCCCTATATGCACTGACTAGGGCAGGTGTGAGCTGGCACTGGACACAAGAGTGTGAAAAAAGCCTTGTGACTCTGAAGAATGCTCTGACCTCAGACTTGGTACTGGCTTTCCCCCAATGGAATAAACCATTCTTCATAGAGTTAGATGGGTCCTGCTCTGGCGTTGGTGCCATACTCTCTCAAGAAGACGATTGCGGAAAACTGAGACCATTGGCGTTCTTTTCGTCCGGTCTCACCACAACCCAGCGCAGCTACTCTGCCTCAGAGATCGAGTGTTGGGTCATCATATCTGCAACGCGGAAGTGGAGCGTGTACGTAAATGCTGCTCCCAAGGTCGTACTCATCAATGACCATAACCCACTGACCTGGCTCCGTAGGCAAAGAGATCCACGCCGAAAATTCGCTCGGTGGATCGCCGAACTTGAATGTTTGAATTACACGGTTGTGTACCGTAAAGGTCTAAGCCACGTAGCACCAGACTTTCTAAGCAGGTTAGAGTCTGACGTGGACAAAGACGCTAACGATGAAGTAGAACATTTCGAAAGGCACGTTTATTCAGTGGAGACACCTGACACTTTCCTTGATGACCTCAGGAAAGCTCAGAGGGAGGACACGAATATAGAATATGCTACCCGTCAGTGGCTCACCCGTGGTAAAGTAACAAAGGGGCGTTACAGAGGCTATGGTGGCATGAAAGTCGAAAATGGTTTACTAATGCGTAAGTCACAGATAGTTGTGCCCAGTCTGATGAGAGAGTAGTTTTTGAGAAGGAACACTCAGTCCACCATGCTGGAGTGGACAAGACCTACAAATGTATCAAGGATAGATACTTTTGGGTGGGGATGTACCGTTACGTCCAAACACTATGCGTGGCTTGCGAGATCTGCCAAAAGAACAAGCGTTCATTTGGTCCCAAAGAGACCATGCAATATTATGACACTGGCGACACTTCCCCACGCAACACTATTGCTATGGACATAGCTACCCTCCCCTGGTCTCGTAACGGTTTCCGATACGTGTTAGTCATTGTTGACCTATTTTCGCGATACGCTGAGGTTGTCCCGCTGAGAGATCAGACTGCAGCGACAGTCTGTAATGCCGTGAAATCCGAGTGGATCCACCGCTATGGCTCTCCACCACGTATCATCACAGACCAAGGTCCTAATATGGACGGTCAGGCGATGAAAGAACTGTGTGACACCCTAGGCATCGAGAAAAGACGCTCCTCGCCATATCACCCAGAGGGTGATGGACTAGCTGAACGGACGATCCAATCGCTAAAACAGCTAATCAGGTGCAAACTGCAACAGCTTAAGATGGATAGCGAAAGCTGGCCTGAGGTTTTGAGCGAGGTGCGTAGCATATATAACTCACTCCCCAACAGCTCAACTAAGTTCCAGCCGAATGAGCTCATGTTTGGCATGAAACTGCGCGCGCCAGTGGGAGTTAGCTTAGATAGGCCAGAACTAACTTCCGAAAGTACCGTAAGTCGGAAGTCATACGTAGAGGAGACCCAGAATCACCTCACTGGTTTGTACGAGATGGCCATGCAGAACTCCGCCGACGCTCGTACCCTTTCTAAAAAAGAGTATGATCAAGGAAAGAAGGATAACGATGCTCGACCCGGTGACTACGTCTATCTCCGCAGAGAGGTACGAAACTCGTCTCTTGATCCATGTATGACGGACCGTTCCTAGTCATTGATCGCAAGGGCGCCAATGTTCTACTAAAGCTAGAGAGGAAGGACAAAGTGGTTCATCTGAATCGTTGTAAGAAGTATGTGAATGACCACGCCCCCCCCTCATGCTGTGTTTGTACCGACAGGACCGCGTGTAACCTCGAACGGTACTGACAACAATGTTCCCGACCCCGCTGTACAGCAGCAGTCCCGCCCTTCTCACAGTGGTGCAGAGAGCGAAGTCCCACGCCACAGGCCTTGTCGGCCGTCACAGCCGAGTGATGCTGATGTCGAGACTGCTGTAGACGAGCCTGACCCCCTCCCAGCGGAGGGTAGACGATATCCGATGCGGAATAGAAAGATTCCCGCCCATCTCAGAGACTATGAATTGTAATGTTTCATTTCCAATGTTTTGAGGGGGAGGTGATGTTATGATGTGATAACGCACGCTTACACCAACGCTGTACAATGCCAGTGATGCATGTGCTTTTTGCTTGTTTTGTTTACCGCTCATTTGCATGCTAGTAAGCCTTGTTTGTTTACTGCTTGCACGCACTAAGCTAATCGCTTTCACCTTTTGCTTTCAGTGTGTCTTCAATGTTTTCTTGACTTCAACGGAATAAATCATTGCATGTAATCCTAGAGTGTCATTACTCGGATTAGCAAGGCAGCGTTCCAACAATACCATCCTTTTCGATGGTCACCGGAGCCAGTTGATTTCTGCTGAGTGGGAAACCACGGGCAGTCGCCCATGGATGGGGGATATTTGTCAGTCAGTCAGGGACCTCATGCCATAGTTGAGTCCAGTTTGAGTCCAGTCTCGCCTTGAACTGTTCGACAGTGTAGGCTTCAACCACGGATACCAGTAGCGAGTTTCAGTTGTTAACAATGCTACACCTAAAAGCAGTATGGCAAACTTTGAATGTGGCACTAGACTTAACCAGCTTCCAGGAGTGGCCACAGGTGTGTGAGGTCCTGTCCAGACTGAGAAATAGTGTTGGGTCCTGGTCAACAGCCCTGTGTAGGAGTCAATATGTCCTTATCACATCGCCTCAGTGTCTTCTAACTCACAAGATTTCATTAGGGTAAAACTTAAGACATTAGATGTGTTTGTTTTTGCAGCATTTTGTTGTCAGTAAGGCAAGTTTGATGACTAGCTGTGGAGGCTGTGGTGAGACTAGGGATTTCGATCCTAGGATGTCTAGTCTGATTGTCATTGTCTGCCTCTGATTGGAGAATAGTACATTATTCCCTGGAAAACAATTGGCCCCATGCTAGTTGTGATGTGTATGTGTATTATACTTGCATGGATATAAGCCTCTCCCAGGAGGTCAATAGCTCTCAAGGATGGCACTGTCTTAAAAGGCGCCTTATTAAGCAATTACCTACCTTCAAACTCCACAAATTGCACCCCTTTTGCTGCTGCTACACAATAGGTACCTACAGAGCATGTTGTCTCCATGCTGGGCAGCCTATTTTTTGCTGACTCTCCTGATACTGTGGGTACAGCCCCCTGCAATTGAATCTGTACACACTAGGCTCAGAAGTTTTTGTTATAGAGTGAGAGAATTACTGCTTGCAGAGTTGTGATTCATCATGCAGCTTGTGTGTTTTGTTCTTAGCTATGGATTATGTACCGACTTATGCTCAGAAGCCTCATGTTTTAGAAATTTATAGCCAAAAACTGAATTTCACACGACAGCTATCAAAAATGTTTTCTGCAAATTATTTTCAAACTACGAGCCTGGAGTTCAGTTTTTGGGACAATATATAAAGCCAAGGACAAGATACACATGCTATATATTTCATAATGGCGGAGAAAGCAATAGTCGTCCAGAATTTAGCCAAAAGCTGCTGAGCCTAGTGTGTACAGATTCAATTGCAGGGGGCTGTACATGTTTGTGTTTTCTGTATTTTCTTGAGCTTTGCAGTGTGATGATGAAATAAGTGTGAATAGCTTCAAGTGTCTATGCAATGTGTGTCAGCTGCTCCACATATCAAACTAAAGTTGGTGCTGATGGGAATGTCTGATTGCCTCTTCAAGCTTGATCTTTCTTCCTTGAAGGTCCTCCAAGCTCATATCAAACTTGTTCCTCTGTCTTAAATGAAATTTGTGTTTTCAGAGTAGATTGAAGGAGCAATATGCTGGTACACAAATTCTAATTGTTAGGGCAGAACCAATTGTTTTACAGTGAGAAACAGATTTTGTTGGTAGTTTGCAGCTGTGATTGCACTGTTTTTTTTCTGTATGCTTCTTCTCCTAAATTATATGAAATGAGAAGGGGAAGCCTTGCTGATATATCCTCCCAGTCTGTTCCAGTGTAGACCAGTTTTTGCGCCTTCTCTGACATCCTATAAGCTCCTCTCATCTTTTTGAGAGAAGGTACTCAAGCAGATCAGGGTATCAGGGAGATCAGGGATCTCCCTCAATGATCAGGGTAGGGTGCAGGGCAGTGAACTTCACAGAACAGCCCCCGGCGGTGCGTTGCAGAAACGTGTGCGTGCACCAGCTAGGCCACCAGTGCGCTTGAGTTCGGACGATTTCAGTCCAAGCAATAGAGACACTGATTTCAGTCGTCTGGCGATTTCCGGGGAAATCCAAGAAAGATACCAGTACTCGCGGTCGAAAATCTTATCTGCAGGATCGGCGACTAAGGCATCATGGCTGAAAATGGGACTGGGGACAGCGCTGGCTACAGACTGAATGACCCGCTGGAAAATGTGGACCCTGAACTGCACAGCATAATTCTCAAGGAAAAGAACCGGCAGCGACGGGGACTGGAGATGATCGCCTCGGAAAACTTCACCTCCGCCGCTGTACTGGAGGTGATGGGAAGCTGTCTGCACAACAAATACTCCGAGGGCCTGCCGGGCGCCAGGTAGTACGGCGGAAACGAGTACATCGATGAGGGGGAGCGGCTGTGTCAGAGGCGCGCTCTCGCCACCTTCGGCCTGGCTGCCGACCGCTGGGGCTGCAACGTGCAGCCGTACTCGGGCTCCCCGGCCAACTTCGCCGTGTACACGGGAGTGGTGGAGCCCCACGGGCGGATCATGGGCCTGGACCTGCCCGACGGGGGACACCTCACTCACGGCTTCTTCGCAGGCACCAGAAAGGTCTCGGCCACGTCCATCTTCTTCGAGTCGATGCCGTACAAACTGAACCAGGAGACCGGGGAGATTGACTATGACCGGCTGGCCGAAAACGCCAAACTGTTCCAGCCCAAGCTCAATATCGCAGGCGTCTCCTGCTACCCACGCCACCTCGACTACGCCCGTTTTCGCGCCATCGCCAACTCGGTTGGCGCGCTTCTGATGGCGGACATGGCGCACGTCTCCGGGCTGGTGGCGGCCGGCGAGGCGCCCTCGCCGTTCGAACACTGCGACATTGTCACCTCCACCACGCACAAAACTCTCCGCGGGGCACGAGCCGGCCTCATCTTCTTCCGTAAAGGCGTCTGCAGTGTGGACCGTACCGGCAAGGAGGTGATGTACGAGCTGGAGGACCGCATCAACCTGGTGGTGTTCCCCGGCCTGCAGGGCGGACCGCACAACCACGCCATCGGAGGGGTCGCCTGCGCCCTCCTGCAGGCGCAGCAGCCCGAGTTCAAAACCTACCAGCAGCAGGTGGTGGCGAACGCGCGTCATCTCTGCGCCGGTCTGAAGTATCGCGGCTACACCCTGGTGACGGGCGGCACCGACAGCCACATCGTGTGGCTGGACCTGCGAGGCACCGGGCTCACCAGCTCCAAAGGCGAGCTGGTGCTGGAGACCGTCTCCATCGCCTGCAACAAGAACACCGTGCCGGGAGACAAATCTGCACTGAATCCGAGCGGCCTTC
Organism: Lepas anatifera; assembly: GCA_034440635.1. Lineage (NCBI taxonomy): Eukaryota > Metazoa > Arthropoda > Thecostraca > Lepadidae > Lepas > Lepas anatifera. The sequence goes on along the minus strand of JAOTON010001557.1, from coordinate 114,379 downwards.
GACTGGGTACCCCACCCTTGACAACTCGCGGTCTCGCTACCAAGGACTTCGACAAAGTGGTCGACTTTATCGACCGGGCGCTTCAGCTGGCCAAGGAGGTGGTGGCCGTCTCCGGCGTGAAGATGGTCGACTTCCGGCGGGAGCTGGCCGGCGAGAAGTTCACCGCCTCCGTCTCCAAGCTGCGTGGAGAAGTGGAGGACTTCGCGGCGCAGTTCCCCCTCCCCGGCAGAGGCGATATCTAGTGGAGGCCGGGGTAACTACAGCTTTGCGGGCGACCGCCAGGGTCGTGACCACGACGTGAATGCTCAGGCATAATAGCGTTGACCCGAAGTCTTCTCGCCGCGCGCCGGTTTTTGACAAGCAGGGAGTAGCCAGACTTGCCAGTGATTGATCGCCCGTGGTATGTTTTGAAGTACTCTACAGCGCACCATTGTGATTGCCAATGACAGCAGCAGTACCTGTGGCCAACGCCAGTCTTCCGTGCAATTACCTTTTTCAAGCGCCTTTGGATACAATGGGCGCTGTCTGTATTCGGTATATTAAGAACACCATGGGGTTCCCAATGTTTGTTTTAGAAATTATTGTGGTTGGACTTATAGTAAATATTTCTTCAGTTTACTGCTAATGTTAAATGCGGCCCATTACTTGGATACAATCCGAGTCCCGATTTAGTGCCAACTGCCCGAGGTCACTGAGGCCAATAGCCTGTGCCTTTCTCTCTCGCCTCTGTAATGCTCTGCCGTCCTAACGTGAACCCACGTATGGTCCATGCCATTTGCATGGGACATACGTGGCTTCATTCGTGGACTGTATAACCGCCAGTATCGTCTCAGCATAAATCACTGTACAGCTGTGTCGCAGTATGCCATAATACATGGTTTCAGTTTAACATGCCGGAGGGTCTGCTGCCTGCCTGTGATTTTTGTGTGGTGCCGTTGAAGCGACCTGGAGCCAAGCATAAAGTCACCGTCGGTACCGACGTTAGTTGTGATCCGTGGTGTTTTGTGACGGCGCGTCAGTGTAAGTTCGGTGTCGCCGGGTGTCATTTATTCATGGGTTGTAAAGCAGCAAATGTCTCTTCTAATGTGGAAATACAAGCAACGTTCAGATCCATTTAGACAGGTCTCAATTATGTCTAGATGATATTTGAAATGGACATGTACAGTTGTTGCCAAAATTCTGCATTGAAATATCTAAGTCGGATGTTCAGTGAAATTTGAAATGTACTAGTTGGAATATGTAAACATGTTGTATATGAGAGCACACTGCAAAAGTGGAGGAGGTACAGGTAAAATTATTAAAAACAGTCAGATATTTTTGGGAATCTGGGGTGCTACAGCAGCCCTGGCCACCCACCAGGCAGTGCCTCGCCTGTATCCCTAGCCTGATTAGAGAAGGAGACTGGTCAGCTGCAGTGTCTGTATGTACGTCTTTCCTATTGACGCTCCTTTGCCACACCTACAGGCAGCACTCAGCAGCTGTCCACTGATGAACATTGAGGACAGCCATTGCTGCTACAAGATACCTCTTGCCTCTGAGTGTCTTACCATCCCATCAATCACTCTGTCTTCCTACCATCTACAATGGATTCATTCTATTCTATCCACTCTGCAGATTGACAGGTTTAACATGTGCCCCGCTAAGGTCCCTGGCATAAGGCTGGGGGGCCTATTTCGCTCCCCCTCTCCGTATCTCATTTCCCAGGAAAGCTAAAGAAAAATTATGGAGGGCGTCTGAAGGCTCTTGACGAAGCAAAGAGGAATTATAGAAGGCATTTTTATGCCAGGTCCATATTGAGGTCAGCATAGGTCAAAGAAGGCTTCATAGGCTTATAACAGGGCAGTGTATGTTTCCACATTTAGATATTTACTCAGCGAAGCTAGAGCAATTGGATTGCTCCCATTGTGGTGAATGGAATGATGTATAATATGACCTTGCCAGGTCAAATTGTAAAAATGGCCTGACCTCGAACTAGGTCAGGGTCACAGGGTGACCTGGTATGGTCATGTTGCATGTCAGTCGACTCCCCCTGACAATATAAGCACAATGCAAGCAAAATAAGAGCTTTATATCTATTCAGTGAGAAGTTATTGGCAAAACAATCATTGTATGCTCTCATGACCTGATATGATCTTTGAGAGGTCAGATGGTCAAAATCTCAACTTAATGGCCAAGATTGTGGTAAGAATACACGGTGTGAAGATTTTCAGCTTTATCTATTGAGTATTTACTGAAAACGAGCCCTTTTAATTTGTTTATTGTTTATTGAGGGCTTATCAGCAACCGGTAAATAGGACCCAATGACAGCTCAAGTCAAATGAGATAAAACATGTCGACCGATACAATGCACAGAATGAATATTATAATATATACAGAAAATCCTGTTAAAACATAAAGAGGCACACATAGACCCCTTTAAAACCACAGTCAATTCTCAGTGTAAAGGCAGCTGCTTGACGTAAGATCGGGTCAGTGACCTGAACTGCCCAAAAGAACAATTAAAAATGTCGGACTCAGGGCACGCTGCCAAATAAGAGTTAAAATTATTCGCCGAACGACAGAAAAGCCTTCGTCTTATGCAATCTACACGGCCGAAGGGCACGTGCAGCAGTCCGCGAGTCATCGCCCGTGTGTTTCTTGACGGAACACGCAATGCAAAGCTACTGAGCAGGAGGGCTGAGTTATCTTGCCAGACAAAATTTTGTGTGCCAATAGCATATCGTATTGAATTCTTCTGTTTGCCAAACTGGTAATTTTAAACAACGTCAGAAGATCATTATACGCAAGTGACACAGAATTCCGAGTCGAAACCGATGCTAGCCAAATAAGAAACTTATGTTGAATTTTGTCAAGCCTGTCTAAGTGCGGCTTGGCGGCTCCCCCCCCAAATGACGCAACCAAATTCCATGATAGATCGAACATTACCAAAATAAGCCGCCAAGATAGGTTCAGTTTTCAGTTTCCGTCTCGCTCCCCCCGCCGCGTGACCTACCTGAAGGGAGCGAATCATCACTACGACTGCTCTGTTCGCCCTGCTGCCTGTATTGTTAATGTGTTCAGCAAAGGTGAATTTTAAGTCTAGCCAAACTCCAAGATCACGAATAGTATCTACTCTGTCTGGGAAATAATTTTGAATTTTGTACCTGGTTACGATGGGGTTCCGCCTCAACGTCATGGAGAATGATTTACATTTTGCCAGGTTGGGATTTAGTTTCCAAAGCACAGACCAGGCAGCCAAATGTGTGAGGTCGTCTTGTAGTAGTTGAGCGTCTAGTTCTGAGTCAATTGTGTGGTATAATTTCACGTCGTCCGCAAATAGGAGACAGTTTGTCTTGACGTTGTCCGGGAGGTCATTGACAAACAGGGCGAACAGAAGCGGCGAGATGATTCCACCTTCTGGCGTCCCAGAGCGCACTTAGATCCAGTCAGAGCACTTTCCGTTAACAATGACACGTTGTTTACGATTTACCAAATACGACGAAAGCCAATTAAGAGCTGGGCCTTCCATATGACCCAGCTGTCGGTGCGCCCAAAAACCCCAACAATGATGAGCTGGGCCTGAAATTTGGTAAGAATTCTTCAATTTATGAATTAGAAGCTTGTGATTCACGCTCTGGAACGCCGCAGAATAATCCGTATAAATGACGTCAGTCTGAGAACCAGAAGAGATAAATTCCCACGCCGTCTGTAGAAGGCAAGCTAAATTTGAATCGCATGATCGGCGTGGGACAAAACCGTGTTGATTTGGAGTCAGGACTGGTTGAACGTTTTTTTTCACCATAGACTTATTTTTAACCATAGACTTATAATGGGGTGACCAAAAGATTGACCCCACCATAGGTCAACAACATCAAAATTCCGAGATAGAAGATTTGTAGACCCTCATGACTTTATCATATTGTGAAACTTTCAAACTGATCGGTTGGCAGATGTTCCTTAGGCGCCGCTTCAAACTCGTGGTTCTAGGTTTTGAGGTCGGTTTGCTACAAGATACCTTTACTTAAAGGTACGTTCAAGAGGGATTCCTCCATGCCCAAGTGACGTCACTCGGGCGTGGAGGAATTCCTTCACCTTTGAGCTGTGTGTTAAACTGTTGCTAATGGCACTTCTCGCTTACGAATTTGTGAGAATACACGGTAATCAAGTGTATGCTAAATGCAAAAAAAGAATAAACATTTTGTTTTCGAGTCTGGCTCTCCTTTTGAAAAAAATGGGATATTTAATCATTTAATTTTCTCATGTTATATGCTACGAAGTGTGACGTCACATCCGGTGGTCTCCACTTGCTGTTGGAGGGGGCTGGGGTTGCTAGACTTTCGATAGCTCCTTGGCCTCACATGACCTGACCGTAAAATTGATCAGATATAAGGTACTGTAAGTTGCGTTTCTCTGCGCCTCTTCCCCGCAGGGGACCGATTTTCATCTGCCGGACTTGTTGGCACCTGCTGACTGGTCCGGCACATGGATAATTGGGTACGGGATGTGACGACACCCGCGACCCCAGTTGGCAGGATGGGTTCCGCCCCCCGCCTCCGGGTGATGGGCCAAATCGAGACTGCCATCCTCATCCTTTTTCAGCCCTCCTAACTTCAAATCCCTCCGACTCCTTGTTCCTTTTCCTCTTCTTTCCTTATTTCCTTGTCTCTCCATACCTTTCCACCCGTATCTCATCCTTTCTGTCCACTCCTAAATTCCACTCCTACCCTCTGTCTGCTACGTCTGGCCCGGCATGTATCCGCGTGTGGCTGGGGTGTGTGGGCTCTCGCTTGTCTTGAGTGTGCACACCTCGGCCGCGTGTGGCGCATTTCTGGGCTTGACTATGCAGGCTGATCCCTTTCCTTTCCTTATCTCCCCCAATCCATGTTTACCCTGGTCACTCCCTGGCTGGGTAAGGTCTAGACTTTCCTGCACCCTCCCATTCATGTGTTTCTGGTCGATTGTGTTTTCTTGTTTGGTTATATTTTGTTTAGTTTCTTTCCTCAGCTTTGTTGATATTCATTTCTGGGTCAGAGTTTGCAACAGCAGCCACCCTCCTGATTTGCTGGTGCCGTTTTACGGGTGTAGAGCGCCCACATAGGCTGGACTCCTTCTTTCCGAGCTCTGGCCTGTGCCCCGACGACGGGTAGATGGGATCCTGGGGGGCTGAGGCTCCTGTTGCTCGGAGCTTATTGCAGCAGGGGCTAACACTCCTCCTTTGGCCTTAATATCACGATCGAACCGAGGGTAGACCGCCCGAGGCCTCCGCGGGCGGTCTAGCCACGTCAGCAACGCCCGGCGTCCCCTGTTCAGCTGTGGCCGTTGGACCGTTTCCTGGGATGTTTTGCCGCCCCCCGTCGCGCTGGAGTTGCGTTTTTTTCCTATATGGTTGGCCGGGGCCTCGGCATTCTGGCCGATTGTTGATGTTGCGGTCGGTCTTTTGCCCTGGTGGTGAATGTTCGTAGTCTCTTTTGCGATGGTGGCATGGCGTTTCAGCCCTTGGGCGGGACCCTGTCGGCCCCCTGGGCTGAGGGAGGAAGGTGGGAGGCGGTGCCTGATCGGAACCGGATGTGAGCTGGCTCTGCCGGGTCCGGAGATGGTATCGTTGACCCTCCTACAGCCATCGAATCCCATCACTTCAGGGGATAGTAGGATGGCGGAGACAAATAGCTTGACCATGGATAATCCAAAAACACAAACAGATTCACACCCTATCATCTCTACAGAAACAGCACCAGTAGTCTACGAAACAAACGAAACGAGTTGTAGTGTCATCTTCCGTGGCAAAGACATATCACTGTCGGAGCTGACACCGTTCCAGCGTAAAAATGCGGTCGAGAGCTGGGGCCCAGTGAAACGTTGCGAGCAGCGGAGGGATGGTTCTCTCATCGTTGGATTTGAGACAGAGGACGTGGCTCGTTTGGCGTTGTCATGCACTCACCTCACCTTCTGGGGCAGAGAAGGAGATAAGAAGGTGCAGAGAAGAGTGGCAGTTGAGTCACAGCCCCACATAACCCGGCCTCGATCCCAGGGCATAATTTCTTGTCGCCAGCTGCGTGGTGTTAGCGAGGAGGAGATTGCTGACGGGTTGGCGAATGAGGGCGTGAGTCAGGTGCGTAGAATGGGAACTACCGACACGCTAGTTCTGACATTTGATCGTGTGGCCATCCCGGATCGCATCTTTGTCGGATATCTGTCCGTCCCCGTTAGAATCTTTGTTCCTGATCCTCTCAGATGCTTCCGATGTCATCGGTTTGGGCATGGAGCGAAATCCTGTCGAGCTGCTGCGCGATGTGGACGGTGTGCGGAACGAGAGCACAGTGGAGAGTGCCAGACAGCTGATAAATGCGCAAACTGCAAAGAAAGCCATGCAGCATGGAGCCGTAAATGTAAAGTCTACCTGAAAGAAAAAGAAATAACATCCATCAAAGTGAAGCGGGGTGTACCCTTTCCTGAGGCCAAGAGGCTATATGATGAGATCCATCCGTCAGTTTCATACAGGGATAAGGCTGATCCAACTCAGCCAAAAGCGCAAACACCAGTGGCTTCCATCGGCGCTGTTCATCTTCCGGGACTTGGAGAGAGCGTGGCTCTTGTAACCGCGGGTTCTAACCGAATCACCCTAGGAACCAAAGTAAGAGACCTGCTAGATATGACGGTTGGTGACCTGCTGCGAATGCTGCTGCAGCTGCTCCCAGCCGCTGAGAATATACATCCAGCAGTTAATGATGAACCGTGTGATCCAACCACGCGGCCTGAACCACGTCCAGGTTCAGACTGTACATCGTCACTTCCAGCAGCATCATCCACCTCGCCAACCACCGTAATGGTTGACGCTAGCCCGGTTGGGAATAACCCCTCAGGATATGCTCCACGCATAGGCGAGGAGACTGAGACACGAGTGCCCCGGCCGCTCACATTATCGGAGCCGTCGGATAGCCCACGTTCGCCGAGTCAAGTATGCGTCTCGGACAACCAGTCGGTGGCAGCGGGCGTAGTCTCAGTAGTCCCCGTTGACCCTGAGACTCCCAGTGATGCGGAACGGGCTGCTCCTGAGTGGGTACAGCCCTGGATAGAGGTGGGTAAGAGAGGTAAACCGATGCGCTCTCGTGGGACTCCTCCTAAGATGAGTGGCCCAACCACACTTAAGGATCCCCCAGAATCGCCGAAATCCTGGGAAAATGCGCCATCAGGGGCTCAACGCAAGCGAATACAGGCACCAATAACAGACAGTGGGCCACCCCCTCAGCCTCCACCTTCCAGGCAGGTACCTCTATCGGGGAAAGGCTTGGCACGCGTCGAAGCACCTTCAACCAGCATGGGGCCGCCCCCTCTCCCTCCTCCTCCTCGGCAGCCACCTCGTTCCCCACAGGGTCCGGCCCCTACTGCCCGTCCCCGTCCACAGTTTAATAAGACGGAAGCTCAAGTGGAAATTCCAGTGGGAGCCAGACCCGAGAAGCGTGGTCTTTCCGATACTCCCTCTCCGAGTGGGGTAGAGAGCCCTCGGAGGAGGCAGAGGCTGCAGAGCGATCCAAAAGGTAGCAGATCCCGATCGTTGGGACCAAGCCCAACACTAACCCTAGCTCCTGATCGTAGGAGTTCTGGTGGCGGTGTCCCCTTAGTTGGTCACCGCGCGACCGACTATTTTTAGTCCATAACCAACCTTCTAGAATCCATCCCCATGAGCACCTTTTTACAATGGAACTGTCGAGGGGCTCGAGCTAACGCCTTCGACCTACAGGCCATGATCAGATCCAAAAACCCTGTGGCAGTCTGCCTCCAGGAGACTAAACTATCACCTGAATCCCTATTCGCAATTAAGGACTACACTGTTTTTCGAAAAGACATGCAGCGTAACCCTATAGCACACGGAGGTGTCCTGATAGCTGTGCACCAGAGAGTGCCAGCTGTAAAGGTCTCCTTGCGATCACCACTACAAGCTGTTGCAGCCCGCATCTCTGTCGGTCGAAGAATGCTCACGATATGCTCCATATATCTACCTCCAGGGGTTGACATGCCCCGCGTGGAGCTTTCTCTGCTGGTGGCAGAGCTACCCCGGCCTTTTCTCCTATTGGGAGACTTTAATGCACATGGTACTACATGGGGATGTAGAAGTACTAACACTCGGGGTCGCTACCTCGAAGCTTTTATAGCCAACGAAAGCTTATGCGTTTTAAACACCGGCAGTGCCACGCACATAACCTTGCCCTCGGGCCGCGAATCAGCCATTGACCTCAGTCTGTGTAGTCCGGAATTGGCTCCTGTCTTTAAGTGGTCAACCCATAGTGACCCGTTGGGCAGTGACCACTACCCTGTTATTCTAATTTGCCGAGACTCTGCTTTTCTAGGTAATAGGCCACAACGGTGGAACTTTACTAGAGCCGACATCCCAAAGTTTCAAGGTCTTCTAGTCGACCTCTTTGCTGGCCTGCAAGGGGACCGACCACTGTCCATTGAACAATTTTCAGCGTATGTCAGAGAGGCTGCATATCAGTACATCCCGAGAACTTCTGGAAAACCTCGCCGCCCCCCGGTCCCATGGTGGTCTGATGAGTGCCGGGACGCCATCCGAGCTCGTCGACGAGCGTACAGACAATTTAAACGTAATAGCACGGAAACAAACCTTATTTCCTTCAAACGATATCGCGCTGTTTGCAAACGCACCATCCGGCGAGCCAAAAGGAAGTCTTGGGTTGATTTCTTAGGAAAACTAAATCGTTTCACCCCGTCCTCACTCATTTTTTCGCAGATTCGACGCATTGGAGATATTTCTGTTTCTGCTCCGCTTCCAGTGTTGTGTGTAAACGACAGAACAATCATGGACCCGGCAGAGGTAGCAAACACCCTGGGTGAGGCGTTTGCTTATCGATGCCGGTCTAGAAGGGAAGACAGACATTTCATGCAGCACAAAACCAGGTCCGAACAGAAAAGCATTGAGTTCACTACAGCTGATAATCTCTCGTACAACGCACCATTCTCACTAAAAGAGCTTACCTCAGCAATTAGTGGTCTTCGCAGCGTAGCGGAGGGCCCAGATCTCTTCCATAACAACATGTTTAAGATGTTTCCGAAGTGTACACTGGATGCCCTGTTGAACACTTTCAATGCACTATGGGAATCGGGAGAATTCCCTGGTGCATGGCGGGAGGCAGTTATTATTCCGGTTCTAAAACCAGGCAAATCCGGTTCAGATCCACTTCATTTCCGGCCTATCTCATTGACCTCATGTTTGTGTAAACTCTTTGAAAAAATGGTAAATGTTCGCTTCACATGGTTCTTAGAATCCAGAGGTATTCTCAATAACAACCAGTGTGGTTTTCGCAAGGGTCGGAGCACTGTTGACCACCTCGTGTCTCTTGACACTGCTGTTCGAAGTGCTTTCAAAGAAAGACGGCATGTAGGGGCTGTATTCTTTGACGTCGTAGCCGCCTACGATACTGCTTGGCGTCATGGAATTCTCGTGAAGGTATTCCAGTGTGGAATTCGCGGCCACTTGGGATTTTTCATTAAGAACTTCTTAACTGACAGGACTTTCCGAGTGCGTGTTGGAGGAACCTACTCCAGGGTATTTTATCAGGAGGACGGTATTCCCCAGGGAAGTGTTATGAGCGTAGGATTATTCGCGCTTGCCATTAATGACATTACAGACCATCTACCACAGTCTATAAAAAGCTCGCTCTTTGTAGACGACCTTGCTGTATGGACCACGTCGTCTACATCATCATCCCTCGCGCCCCAGCTCCAGCTGACCGTTAACCAGCTAAAGTCCTGGAGTGGACGGAACGGGCTATATTTCTCGACGACGAAAACGGTCGGCGTGCACTTCTGTCGAAAACGTCGACCCTGCCCTGATCCCAGAGTAATGCTAGGAGACAGCCAAATTCCGTTTAAACCGGTTGCTAGATTTCTTGGAATCTTTCTCGACAGGCGCCTGACCTATACCTTTCACCTTAGAAAACTTCGAGACAGGTGCTTTAGATCCTTAAATACCCTCAAATGCGTATCCAGGACATCATATGGGGCGGATAGGAAAACTCTGCTCGTTCTATATCGCTCACTCATTCGCTCCAAAATAGACTATGCTTGTTTTGTGTACGATTCGGCGTCTGACTCCGCGAAGCGCTGCTTGGATACCATCCACCATAGTGCTGTTCGTATCGCTACAGGTGCCTTTCGCACCACACCGACAAGCAGCCTGCTTGTCGAAGCGAATGAACCTCCACTGGCGATGCGGCGTCGCCTTCTTGGCCAGAGGTACGCATACAAGCTGGCACAACTTCCGAGCCACCCAACATATAAGATGGTCTTTTCGCGCCGAGTTGTGCAGCTTTTTGATGACCTTCGCAGGGGATTGCCTTTCTGTGTTCGTGCGCGAAATTTAGCATTGGAAAGTGGAGTCCAACGGCGAATGATTGCCCTTAACGAACCGTCCGAAATCCCACCTTGGCAGATTTCGGAAACTGAGACAGACTCATCTCTTGCTGGTTACGCGAAATCTAGTGTCCCCCCGGTAGAAATGAATGCTCTAGCCTTAGAGCACATTTCACATTACAGTGAATATGTAAAAATATTCACAGATGGGTCGAAGACGAGAGCTGGGGTAGGATGCTCTTTCGTTGTGGGCCCCACGACCAGAACCTTTTCGCTTCCATCGTATGCATCGGTGTTCACATCTGAATTGATCGCGATTTCAAAAGCTCTATATTATATTGAAACGTGTGAAGAGAATCGTTTCGTAATTTTTACCGACTCACTCAGCAGCGTGCAGGCATTAAAAATCTTCAACCCGAGCGATGGTCTTGTGCGTAAGATACGCCTACACATCTCACGATTAGGGAAAAATCAAAAGAAGATTCAGGTTTTTTTTTGAAGATTCAGGTGTGTTGGATACCCAGCCATGTAGGAATAGGAGGTAATGAGGCAGCAGATGCAGCGGCAAAGCGTGCAGCGGAAAGAACATGTTCACGTCGACTTCCAATCCCGGCCAGGGACTTATTCCCCCATCTATTGTATCACCTCCGCAAGGCCTGGCAGCAGTCATGGGAGGTGCTTGCGAGCAACAAGCTGTTCGAGATAAAGCCTGAACTCGGTGAGTGGCAGTGTGCATCGCGCCGATGTCGGCGAGAGGAGGTGGCCCTCTGCAGATTACGTACCGGCCATACATTGGCCACCCATCGTTACCTCCTTTGTGGGGAAGCGAGGCCGCCCTGCCTGCGTTGCGGTGCACCCTTGTCAGTCAGGCACGTGCTGACGTCCTGCCCTGGGTATAACGGAGAGAGAACCACACACTTTGGCGAGAGACAGGAGCCTTTTGCTATGTCAGAGATGGTTGGTCGCGACTCCCGTTTGATCGATTAAGTGCTGACTTTCCTGAAGGCCATCAATTTTAGAATCATCTATGACCCTGGTTAAGCACAACATGCTCTGTGAGGATCTCAGATGAACACTGTTTGGCACACTGTAGCCTAATGCCTTGTGCACATACCCTGGGGGTCCTCCGGGTGACGCTGCGCGGAGGGCTGCCTGGCGCGGAGCGCCCGACTCCCCCTGTGGAGTCTCACGCCCCGTGCTGGGACTACACTGCCGTCCGGCGGGGGGCGGGCGTGGATCACATGAAAATGTGGCTTGCGCTCGTCTTCCGTAGGAGGGCAGCGCAGGGGAGTCCGCCTGGGTGCCCAGCTGTTTGCTGGGCGCCCGGGCGGACTCAGGGACTCCCCGTACTCCCGGGCCCCCTGGGTCCGGGGGTACGGAGTGGGCGTCGGAACTGACGCCCCGACGCCTCGTGCCGGGCGCTCTCTGCGCGGCGTTACCTGGTGGATCTTGTGGGGTGTCGGTTTTTTCAGTACAGGAGGGACTGATGTTAGTAGTGTGTGCACTTCTCTGTTTGCTTTGCCATTCACCCGCACAGCGAAGTATTGACACCGAAAGGGGTAATGAGTCTCTGAATCAGGCGTTCTTCTTGTTCCAGATGGAACACTTTTAGCGACTGTACTGTTCTGGGCGCTATATGGCCTTGCCAGGCTGGTGCGCCCCTTAAGCCCAAATAACTAACTAACTAACTCTGCGCCTCTTCGTTTTTGCGTTATCTAGGAAAAACCAGGGGGGTGAATTTCTCCCTCCCAGCGGGGCGCGTGTTAAGCAATCTTATCGAGGCAGGCCAATTGTTTAGCGTCAGTTTTTTTGGGGGGGCAGATAGCGCATCTTGGAAAAAATGTGGACACTCAGGGTAGCACTGTGCCACCAAGGCAGGCACAGAAGCACAGAAGAAAAGAAACGATGATTATTGGTTAAAATAGTCCCAGAAATGGAAGTTCTTGCAAAACATCATGTTTATGTCAGATAATGTAAAACCAACTTAGGGCAATCTCTGCTTAGAGTCGAGGCTCTGTGTATAATTTAGAGTGCAAAGGTTAGGGTTTTTATAATTTTTCATCGTAATGTATTTTAGTTTTCTTCATTAGAAATCTGTAAAAATGAGGAAGAAAAATAAGACGTCAAAAATTTGTATCGAGGAAACTGCCCCAGTTGAAAGTGAACTCTGCCCCAGCCACTAAGCACCTCTTTGAGTTTCGTGCCATATTATGCAAATTGGTAATCTGCCCTGTCCTCACCTCAACCTTCACCAAGTTAGGGTTTCGCAATCCCCATCAAGTGTTTCCGAGATGCGTCTGGCAAATGGTAGCATGCAGTGATGGTGTACTTGGTATAGCTGTCCATTGGTCCCTTTTGCATAGATCCTGTGAATTTCAAGTCAAGTTCGTGTCAGATCCGTTTTCCAGCCCCGGTCAAACGACCTGGGTCTAAAATTTTCGAAGTGACACCAGTGAGAGCATGTTGAATTTATTGATGTGAGATTCATAGCACATGAGGTCACCAAGGACCATGATATGAGGTAACTTGATTTTTTTAATCAATGCCAAGGGTCAGGCCGCTTTGGCTGAGATTGAAGCTGGAAATTGAACCTGCTGCCTTTGGCAAGTCTTTGCAGAAGTTTCTTAACATTCTGGGCCATGACAAGTTATCTGGAAACTTTCAGTAATCAAGCAATGACTTTCGACTAAACAATCAATTTGACGAGCAAACGAAGATGCAGGTTTAGTTTCACCGTCATTGTTTTTGTATTATCGCCACAAGCTGATTGATGTATGTCATGATTGTAAAGGTTTCGCTGGGCCAACTCGCTAGCCTGGAGTCAGGTCAAAATTTGAATTTAACCGAGCATAGTAAAACTGTATATCCTTAGATTCCTCCTGAGGAGAGGATTGTGATGGTGCCTCAATAATTTACGTATCTCGTATGGTTTGGAAGTTATTAATGAAATATTGATCACCCCATAATGCTGGTATCATACTGCCCTCCACCTCGATAGACCTGAATGCTGACTTGAAGGGAATGTGATGACAACTTTCTAATGGGATTTGAACTGAGACAGCCAGAAAATAGAACACACCAGAAACCCCCTATCTGAATTTTTTCATGTGTCCCAGAGTTCGCCGTTTCCGGAGAAATGAATACGTTTAGAGCGGAACCGCGACCCCTACTCCTCCCCCCTCCCCCCGGCCACAGACACTGATGGATTGCTGCCTACGGCCTTTAGGCTCGTGGGGGGGAGAGGAGGAGGGAGAAGGAGCGTCCGCAGCCCTCCAGGCACAATGACGCAGTTGGAGGTTGGCAAGGCAGACAATCTGCTTTCTTGTGCCTGTCCGTTCGAGAATGCGAACTTTTTTAGAACAACTCATGTCTCCAATTTTCCCAAGTTTGAAACCTAGAGCCTGCCAGTACTTTTGGTCACTATTTATCATGAACGAATGCCTGGACCATAGAATCTTTAAAGAAACCCAGATGGGAAAAAATAAAGCTCAACAGTATGCCAATTATGTATCGGTGTTATTGAGTTGGATGTTTTTTTCTTTGCATTTTGCAAGTTACGAGACTAGATAAGTGCTTGGGGATCTGGAAACCTGCCAATGTTTCCAAGTTGCATGTTTTTTTAGGCTGGCCAGCAGTGCGCCAAGATCTTAATGCTTGCTCGGGTTTAACGATGCACCAACTGCTAAGTTGATCAGGTGGCACCGACGCAGATACTCGCATCCTGGTGGGGGAGCGAAATCTTAGAGGGGCGCCATCGACCTTCCAGGGGGCGCCGTGACCATTCTGGGGCACCGAGGATCGATTAGAGGAAAAAGTGTCCCCCTCCCCCCGATCCGCCTGTGCTGTCGGGACTGGAACCAGGGACTCATGGCTCAGACGCGCGCTATTAACTGAGCCACGCATCTCCGCTCCAGGCGTACCTACCAACGATCGTTAGTTGAACTCTGAGAGGCGCAGAGCCCATCTGCGGCAGGGAGAAAGAGAGAGTGAGAGAGAGAGAGAGACGGGGAGGAGAAAGAGAGGAGAGAGAGAGAGAGAGAGAGAGAGAGAGAGAGAGAGAGAGAGAGAGAGATAGAGAGAGAGAGAGAATCTATAGCTGCTAAGCAACACCCGGAATGCTGGATATTATAGTCCTTTTAAGGAAGTGTGGTGATGCGCTCGTGTACCTGCCACATAATATGCATGATTTTATATCCCATAGATTTGCTCAACCTGGAGGCAAGATGGCATCCCTCATGCCCATACAGAAGGATGTGTCGGGTAAGCCTTCCATTTTCTATCCTGATCACTGGTCTAGTATTGTCTGTATGAGTGGTACACAATGCTAGGTTCTGGATGGCACACATAATGTGCATTCATTCAGGGTCATACATTGCATTCCAGTGCACATGTATTTAAGGTAAAATTCAAGGCTCACACTTTTTTAGATGCGCTGTTAATGACAAGCATTGAATCGAAATGCGGCTGTAATGCTATAGTTATGTGTGCTGCGACGTGATGCTGATGTGGTATCAGGGGAGGTAGCTTTCATTTATCTTGGTCCTTTCTTTACAGATGCCGTACAAGAAAAAGGTTTTCAGTCATTTTACCGGAAACTGCCGGAGGTAAGTGTGAGAGTGAGGTGAATTGTCAACATAAGCATAAGAAAAGACCACCCGCTTTTCTTCACATTTTCAGAAACCGACGCTATCCATCCAACCAACATTGAGGGGGGCATCAGCGTACATGCTCTGTTACACCACGCAAAGCGAAGGATAATCGTGGAATCATTTTGAAGTGAGAGGAATAGTGGAAATAGTGTCAAATGATTTTTTGACGTATTGACGCTAGGCTTTCAGTTATGTCTTTTCCAACCAACTATCCTGTTGATTATCTCAGAAATCGTCGAAAACCACCCGCCTGTTCTTTATGCACTCAGAAACCGACGACGACCATCCGCGTGTTCGACCGTAATGACTTCTACACGGTGCACGGCGAGGACGCTCATCTGGCCGCGCGGCGCATCTTCAATACCACATCCGTGGTCCGAGAGTTCTCTGAGGGTGAGCTGGCTGCCTGACTCCGGCTAGTGCTGGGAGTGAGCAGGTCATAACGTCTCAATTTTAAATAAATAGATACGCAGATGGGTAAGTTGGTGCAGCGTTGTATTACTCAGAGAGCAATTAGACAAGTAGATAATGGCCAATTCTCGGAAGATGAATGTACCTGCACTTAAAAACACTCGGTTGGCGAGTAATATGATACGAATCAATAGGAAGTTACCTGGAGGTGAGTGCCCAGTACTTGGAGTATTTTTAGGTGGTGTTGAACGAGTGTGGCTAATATGGTAAAATAGCTGTTCGCTTGTATTTCGCTCAATTTTTACACTGTAGCATCCATGATCCACTCTGTAGTAGTGGAAGAACACTCCATCTGCCATGTCTCAGGCTCAATGCAAATGAATAAAAGTACCTTGTTTTTAGATATCCTGCCCTGCAGCGGTGTGTCATGTGGTGCTGTCGTTAGGCACGAGCCGGCTGGAGTATGTGACACTGAGCAAGCTGAACTTCGAGAGCCTGGTGAAGGAGCTGCTGCTGGTGCTGCGGTACCGGGTGGAGGTGTACACCTGCCAGAGCTCCAACGTCAGGAACAGCGCCGACTGGAAACTCGAGTTCCAGGTACGGCTGTCCTCCGTGGCGTGGAATGTCGGAGCTTAATTAGGCGAGAAGGATTAAAAAAACTGAAGAAGTTTTGATGTGAGGCGAGTTATTTTGCCATAAGCGGTGGATGAGAGGTTTACCGATGAACCTTTTCCCCTCCACCATTGCTGGCCGAAAGTCATCCCCCCACTTTCATGCAGACGTGTTAATGTACAACGCGTTTTTATGAGAGTGTTGTCCCATGAAGTATGCCTCAGTTTCCATGGATTCGAGTCTTGAGCCTGGCCGGTGACCAATCACTGCTCACAGAGGCGAGACAGTGGCTAGTATCGTTTCATGAAAGACATTTGTGCACAAATCTATAATTTATTATCCCGATTTGAAGCTGCGTTGCATGCTGGTGTTGACGACCAATATGTTGGCGTTATAAGGTGCTGCGGATGGTACATGTGCCCGACGCATTGTCCGACATCCCTCCTGGAACCGCCACCGCTATTACGGATGTCTCAGGCCTTTGATCAGGTTGTTCTGTTAAAACGGTGCATCCCAGCTTGATCAGTAACTCGCTTCCTTAATCGTGTTTGGCTAAGAACGTTCAAACGTTGAATAGTTGTCCTTGTACCCGAGACAGGGCTTTCCAGTGGTTGACCTTGTTCCCGAATGGGGCTCACCAGTAGCTGTCCTTGTACCCGAAACAGGGCTCACCAGGCAACCTGACCCAGTTCGAGGAGCTGCTGTTTGGCTCGGCCGGCATGCAGGAGGGCAGCGGCGTGCTAGCCGTTCGGATATCTCAGCAAGATGGCGCCACGGTGAGTCATCTGGGATGCTCATAGGACGCTTCGGGGTCACAATGTCAGGATTCCTGGGGGTGGAATGATTGTGTCGTGGTTGGTGAATTGACTGAACCAGATGATCCCTTGGACTGGTGGCTGGTTAGATTTATGCCCTAAAAGCATTTGCCCCGTTGTTTTGTTGAGGCAAATATCCTGATGGGTCCTCTCAAGACGTGATCTAGCGTCGGTCGGGATATGATGGATATGCTGTTCTCTCCCTTATGAAGAAAGCGCGGCGCTGGAAGACCTTTCACCAATCTTTTTTTAGGTGTGACCTAGGGAGACACTTCCCACCCTCCCCTCTTATGTGTTGTCGGGGTCTGTGCTATTAAAAGCCTGACATACCTCTCTTCAGGTGGTGGGTGCTGCCCTGGGGGATACCTCTCACCCTTCTCTCTCATGTGTTGGCGGGTTCTGCGCTGTTACTGACATCCCTCTCCTCAGGTGGTGGGCGCTGCCCTGGGGGATACCTCTCACCCTTCTCTCTCATGTGTTGGCGGGTTCTGCGCTGTTACTGACATCCATCTTCTCAGGTGGTGGGCGCTGCCCTGGGGTACACATCCCACCCTCCTCCCTCATGTAGTTGCGGGTTCTGCGCTGTTACTGACATCCCTCCCCTCAGGTGGTGGGCGCTGCCCTGGGGGATACCTCTCACCCTTCTCTCTCATGTGTTGGCGGGTTCTGCGCTGTTACTGACATCCATCTCCTCAGGTGGTGGGCGCTGCCCTGGGGTACACATCCCACCCTCCTCTCTCATGTAGTTGCGGGTTTTGCGCTGTTACTGACATCCCGCTCCGCAGGTGGTGGGCGCTGCCCTGGGGACGCCACTCTGCAGCAGCTGCAGGTGGCGGAGTTCTCAGACGGCGCGGCGCTGCCAAACCTGGAGGCGCTGATGGTACAACTCTCGCCGAAGGAGTGTCTGGTGGCGGTCGGTGACCCGGCGGCCGACATGGTGAAACAGGTGTGTCACAGGGCGGAAACGCCACAGCTAACCCCTGGCAAAGGCTGCCTGATGACAATGTGCAGCGGCGTAGTGTCAGACAATATAGCAGAGGCCGTGAGACTGTTAATTGTGTGGAGTGCCCAGTGTATTAATGGGAACTATGCAGCTTAGACGCTAAGTAAGTTTTGAAACTTCCTGGTCCATTTTAAGCAGAACAACTGCAGTAAATAGCAAAACGTCACCGCTTAGTGCAGGTTCTGCCAAAATCGACGTATTTTTGTCTGTCCCTGAAGAGGGCCTGTTTTGAGTTGTAACGGTGTGTACCGGGTAGATGATGGAGCGTGCTCTGGTGGTGTGTGTGGGGCCTGATGACGTGTGCGCGTCAGGTGATGGAGCGGACCTGATGACGTGTGCGCGTCAGGTGATGGAGCGGACCTGATGACGTGTGCGCGTCAGGTGATGGAGCGGGCCTGATGACGCGTGCGCGGCAGGTGATGGAGCGGGTCTGATGACGTGTGCGCGGCAGGTGATGGAGCGGACCTGATGACGTGTGCGCGGCAGGTGATGGAGCGGGTCTGATGACGTGTGCGCGTCAGGTGATGGAGCGGGCCTGATGACGTGTGCGCGGCAGGTGATGGAGTGGGCCTGATGACGTGTGCGCGGCAGGTGATGGAGTGGGCCTGATGACGCGTGCGCGGCAGGTGATGGAGCGGGCCTGATGACGTGTGCGCGGCAGGTGATGGAGCGGGCCTGATGACGCGTGCGCGGCAGGTGATGGAGCGGGCCTGATGACGTGTGCGCGGTAGGTGATGGAGCGGGCCTGATGACGCGTGCGCGGCAGGTGATGGAGCGGACCTGATGACGTGTGCGCGTCAGGTGATGGAGCGGACCTGATGACGTGTGCGCGGCAGGTGATGGAGTGGGCCTGATGACGCGTGCGCGGCAGGTGATGGAGCGGGCCTGATGACGTGTGCGCGGCAGGTGATGGAGCGGGCCTGATGACGTGTGCGCGGCAGGTGATGGAGCGGACCTGATGACGTGTGCGCGGCAGGTGATGGAACGGGTCTGATGACGTGTGCGCGGCAGGTGATGGAGCGGGCCTGATGACGTGTGCGCGGCAGGTGATGGAGCGGGCCTGATGACGTGTGCGCGGCAGGTGATGGAGCGGGCCTGATGACGTGTGCGCGGCAGGTGATGGAGCGGACCTGATGACGTGTGCGCGGCAGGTGATGGAGCGGGCCTGATGACGTGTGCGCGGCAGGTGATGGAGCGGGTCTGATGACGTGTGCGCGGCAGGTGATGGAGCGGGCCTGATGACGCGTGCGCGGCAGGTGATGGAGCGGGTCTGATGACGTGTGTGCGGCAGGTGATGGAGCGGACCTGATGACGTGTGCGCGGCAGGTGATGGAGCGGGTCTGATGACGTGTGCGCGGCAGGTGATGGAGCGGGTCTGATGACGTGTGCGCGGCAGGTGATGGAGCGGGTCTGATGACGTGTGCGTGGCAGGTGATGGAGCGGGCAGGTGTGCTGGTGACGGAGCTGAAGCGGGCCGACTTCACCGCCCGGGACGTGGTCTCCGACCTCAGCCGGCTGCTCAAGTTCAGCCGCGGTGCGCCGCGAGACGCCGCGCTGCGCTCCGAGACCAGCCTGACGCACGCCATGGCCGCCACCGCCGCCCTCCTCAAGTACCTGAAGGTGAGAGGACAGGGATAGGGTCGCTTAGGGGGTGTCTGCGCGATGTTGATTGGATGCTGGGAAGGATAAGAAACAATGCGGCGAAAGTGTCTTGTTGAGCTAAAACGAAATATTTTCAAGCTCTGATTATCGTGGTTGAAATATAGCTGCTTGCTTGGACTTTTTACTAGGTCGGAGTGTATGCGGATTCACGGTTATTTTTATATTTCGTTGTATGCTAGTTGGTGCATCCAGAGGATCCCTTTGGATTTTCCCATATGTAGAATGTGATGCTTGAGAGTGTTCCGTCGTGCACTGAATAAGCAATTATGCCGCAGATAACCGAGCTACTGAGGCACGTTTTTTATCATTACGTTACATTTGCATTCGTGTAGTGATGTGTCGGATTGTCTCGGCTACTGTTCATTGACGCTTTCTCCCGTATTTCACTACCGCCCTGAGCTCTGACAGGCTCGGGGAAAATCGTCATGTAAATGGGTGTCACAAAATTCACCGGCCCCAAACTTCCTTATTTTATATAACGGTTAAGCATCGTTTGCGCTTTAATTTATCTATGTTTTTTAGGGGTTTTACACTTCTCAGTCCTCGAGGTCTAGTGCTGAAGAAGTGTCGCAGTGACACTAGGATCCCTATACTCCCACCATTGACTTACCAGTCAATCGTGGCCTATAGGAATTGGTTTGTTTGAGACGGAACTTGAGTGAAGTAATGGGTGCTTGCGGGCAGCTGTTGGCGGACGAGCAGAACTTCGGCCAGTTTTCGCTGGCTGCGTTCGACCTGTCGCAGTACGTTCGACTGGATTCGGCCGCTGTCCAGGCCTTCAACCTTCTACCCACGCCTCAGGTGAGAACCCAGGCCGGATTCTAAGTTCTCAGGTGAGAAGCTAGGGTCTGATTCTCCAGCTTGCCTACTTCTCAGGTGAGGACCTAGGTCTGATCCTCCAGCTTTCCCTAGGCCTAGTTCTTAGGTGAGAACCTGAGCCTGATACTCTGGTTTGTCCATGTTCTCTGGTGATAACCAAGGCAAAATTATCATGTTCTCAGGCTTAGTTACCAAGTGAGAACCTACGCCTGAGTCCTTAGCAGCGCGGCCCCCCCACCCCAGAGTCGGACCACTATGTCGCCGGCAGTGTAAAAACCTGCCACTCGGTCTTTTGGGCCCTGTCTCTAGCAGGATGTGTACCTGTCGCTGTCCCCGGGCCAGCTGATTTTTTACTTGTAACTAGGGTGAGAAACCTTGTTCCACACTAGGCCATGTCGTGATCACCACTTTTTCACAGGATCTTTGATTACCGGGTGTTTTCTAATGTATTGATGGCCGCTGATCACGATTTTCTGGTCGAAAATGTCGAATTCGAAAAATATTTGCCCGCGCAAGCCGTTTGAAATTCTTCCGGTTTGCCAAAATTTCGATGTTTTCATATCTCACGGACCATAAAATGCAACTTATGTATTGGAAGGGCTCCAGAACTTTAAAACCATTCAATCTGAACAATTTGAAACCTTTTTTGACTCCTTGAAATATATATTTACCTGGAAAAGTACCTTGGAAAGACAGGGATGTTTTGAGCTTAAAAAGATGATAATAGATGGCGCGCATGACGCAGCCGTCAATCAGTGTCCCGCTACGTCGCTTATGACAAGAATCTATTAGCCAAAGGAGCTGGATATAGGATTTGAGCCTATTATGAATTCGATGAATGAACATTTACCTTCATAAGATGATCTAGATTTTTCTCGCTTGCAGTTTTAAACATAATTGGTAATGGTTGCTTTCAAAGCAGGTCCAATTAGGACGAGCCAGCCATATATAGATTAGGTATCTAAGCATGTAGTCACTGCGGAAAAATTTCAAGTATTAAAATGTATGCAAGAGCCAGTCGATTATGTTCAGATTAGTCTTGCTATCACTAGCAAGGAGAATACCGTATTTCGGGAAAAATGAAGCTACACGACACCCAGCTTGCCGTCAATACATGCCGTTGTCGGTCGAATTATGATGCTGCGGTTTGAAGAGACTGAGGCCAGGGAAGCGGACGAATTTCATGTTTCAATAGCTTCAATATTCGAACCGACCGCTGATGAAGTTACCGAGACTTACAGAAGAGCATCTGTGCCAGCAAGAAACAGGTACAAAGTTCGCTGAGAAATAAGGAAGCTTTATAATTTGAAGGAAACGATCAGAAGGTGCCTACAAAACATGACGATATTGTAAGCATGGACAAGGCATGACACCATTGTTTGACATATCAAACAGAGCTCTACCATCAAAGGTATCGGCAAACAGAACATTTCTGGAAGACCAGCGATGAGCACAGAGGTTGTATATTGGTGGCTTGGATGCAGTCGTGACAGACCATTGGAGACGGCAGCAGCTGAGCCAAGCCGCTGCTGCTGTCGTTGTGGCTACCAGGAGTTCTCCGGATGTTGCGTTCTGACGGAGCCAAAGCTGCGTCAGAACGCAACAGCACCATTGACAGCGACCGCTGGTGGTATATGCAGCAGCGAGCTTCCTATTTGTAGCATCACACCAGCTGCTAACACGCCGCACGCGAACAGGCTCTGGCAGGTATAAATCAATCTCTGAAATAAAACTTATTTCTAAATGTTACACGGAAGTCGTTTCTAGACTTGTCCGGGTGATTGTCATATTATTGTGCTCGAATACGGACGAGCCGGCCTCCCGATCAGGCCTTATTGGCGGCAGCAGCAGTGGCTTGCCGCAGCTGCTGCCGTCTCCAACGGTCTGTCACGACTGCATCCAAGCCCCCAATATACAACCTCTGTGCTTCTCGCTGGTCTTCCAGAAATGTTCTGTTTGCCGATGCCTTTGATGGTAAAGCTCTGCTTTATATGTCAAACAATGTGGTCATGTTTTGTCCGTGCTTACGATACCTTCATGTTTTGTAGACGCCTTCTGATCGCTTCCTTCAGGTTACAGTGCTTCCTTATTTCACAGCGAACTTTGTACTTGTTTCTTGCTGGCACAGATGCTCTTCTGTAAGTCTCGGCAACTTCATCAGCGGTCGGTTCTAATTTTCAAGCTATTGAAACGCGAAATTCGTTCACTTTCCTGGCCTCCATCTCTTCAAGCCGCAGCATCATAATGTGACCGACAACGTCAGCCCCAATCGAGAGCTGGTTGAGCGGCAGCATGCATGTGAATCATGTTAAGCGGCTTGACGGCGGCGCTAGGTGTGGTGTAGCTTCATTTTTCCCGAAATGCGGTATTCTACTCGCTAGTGATAGCAAGACTAATCTAAATATAATCAACTGGCTCTTGCATACATTTTAATACTTGAAATTGATCCGCAGTGACTACATGCTTAGATACCTAATCTATATAGGCTGGCTAGCTGATCTGAATTGGACCTGCTTTGAAAGCAACCATTACCAATCATATTTAAAACTGCAAGCGAGAGAAATCTAGATCATCTTGTGAAGGTAAATGTTCATTCATCGAATTCAAAATAGGCTCAAATCCTATATCCATCTCCTTTGGCTAATAGCTTCTTGACATAAGCGACGAAGCGGGACAGTGGTTGACGGCTGCGTCATGCGCGCCATCTATTATCATCTTTTTAAGCTCAAACATCCCCGTCTTTCTAAGGTACTTTTTCGGGTAAGTATATATTTCAAGGGGTCAAAAAAGGTTTGAAATTGTTCAGTTGCAATGGTTTTAAAGTTCTGGGGCCTTTTGAATACATCAGTTGCGTTGTATTGTCCGTGAGATATGAAAACATCGAAATTTTGGCAAACCGGAAGAATTTCAAACGGCTTGCGCGGGCAAATATTTTTCGAATTCGAAACTTTCGACCAGAAAATCGTGATCAGCGGCCATCAATACATTAGAAAACACTCGGTAATCAAAGATCCTGTGAAAAAGTGGTGATCACGACATGGCCTATTCCACACTTTACTGGGCCACCGTGTTAAACTGTGTTGTGGTAGCAACGCTCATGTCCTTTAGTCTGTTGAGCTGTTTTCACTGTTCTGTGTGGGACGCCTATGTGTCTCTGTGTCCATTGCGGGACGATGGAGCATTTGCTCCACTCAGCCCGTCCAATGTTTGTACTCTGGTGTGGCCGACGGGACCGCTGTCTTGAACGCTGCACCTCAGGCAGGACGTGTCTCCGCCTCTCAGTCAGTTGAGATGCGATGTTGTTCCGACAGGACACCTCGTCGTCCCACAGCCTACTTGGTCTGCTGAACCGCTGTCGAACGCCTCAGGGCTCGCGGCTGCTCGCCCAGTGGATCAAACAGCCCCTGATTGACCCCGCCAAAATCGGTCAGTCGTGTTCTGGCTGAAACTTCTGTTAGTTTGGAAACTGGAGTAGTGTCGTCTGAGGTTCACTGGTTAGTTGTTTGTATATTTTGTTCTTTGCAGCGGCCCGTTCTGCTGTATGTCAGGTATAACTCAGCACAGTTGTGTCGATTGCGTGTCCATCCAGTCCACATGGTTCTGTCCTTTGTCAGACTCACCCGCAGTTGTCAGACTTACCCGCAGTTGTCAGGCATACCCGCAGGTGTCAGAGCCCCCGCAGTTGTCAGACCCAGCCGCAGTTATCAGACTCACCCGCAGTTGCCAGACCCCCGCAGTCGTCAGGCCCACCTGCGGTTGTCAGACTCACCCGCAGTTGTCAGACTCACCCGCAGTTGTCAGGCATACCCGATGTTGTCAGACTCACCCGCAGTTGTCAGGCATACCCGCAGTTTTCAGATTCACCCGCAGTTTTCAGACCCACCCGCAGTTGTCAGGCACACCCGCAGTTGTCAGACTCACCCGCAGTTGTCAGGCATACCCGATGTTGTCAGACTCACCCGCAGTTGTCAGACCCCCGCAGTTGTCAGACTCACCCGCAGTTGTCAGGCCCACCCGCAGTTGTCAGGCATACCCGCAGTTGTCAGGCACACCCGCTGTTGTCAGACCCCCGCAGTCGTCAGACCCACCTGCGGTTGTCGGACTCACCCGCAGTTTTCAGACCCCCCCCCCACATTTGTCAGACCCACCCGCAGTTGTCAGGCATACCCGCAGTTATCAGACTCACCCGCAGTTGTCAGACCCACCCGCAGTTGTCAGACCCCCGCAGTTGTCAGACTCACCCGCAGTTGTCAGGCCCACCCGCAGTTGTCAGGCATACCCGCAGTTGTCAGGCACACCCGCTGTTGTCAGACCCCCGCAGTCGTCAGACCCACCTGCGGTTGTCGGACTCACCCGCAGTTTTCAGACCCCCCCACATTTGTCAGACCCACCCGCAGTTGTCAGGCATACCCGCAGTTGTCAGACTCACCCGCAGTTGTCAGGCATACTCGCAGTTTTCAGATTCACAGACCCACCCTCAGTTGTCAGACTCACTCGCAGTTGTCAGACCCCCCGCAGTTGTCAGACTCACTCGCAGTTGTCAGACCCCCGCAGTTGTTAGGCATACCCGCAGTTATCAGACTCACCCGCAGTTGTCAGACCCCCCGCAATTGTCAGACCCACCCGCAGTTGTCAGGCATACCCGCTGTTATCAAACTCACCCGCAGTTGTTAGACCCCCCGCAGTTGTCAGACCCACCCGCAGTTGTCAGCACACTCGCAGTTGTCAGACCCACCCGCAGTTGTCAGACCCCCGCAGTTGTCAGGCATACCCGCAGTTGTCAGACTCACCCGCAGTTGTCAGACTCACCCGCAGTTTTCAGACTCCCCGCAGTTGTCAGACCCACCCGCAGTTGTCAGGCATACCCGCAGTTATCAGACTCACCCGCAGTTGTCAGACCCCCGCAGTTGTCAGGCACACTCGCAGTTATCAGACTCACTCGCAGTTTTCAGATCCACTCGCAATTGTCAGACCCACCCGCAGTTGTCAGACTCACAGACCCACTCACATTTGTCAGGCCTATCTAAGGTTTTCAGACCAACTCGCAATTGTCAGACCCACAGACTCTCACGCAGTTTTCAGACCCACTTACAGTTGTCAGGCCCACAAACGCATAAGCCGTCGTCAGACTCACCTGCAGTTACCAGACCCACGCCCTATGCGACTGGCACGATCTATAGCACGCCTGACTGTCCCGCTGTGCCCGCCATATTCCGGCTCAGTCTTTGCGTCAGCTATGGAGTCAATCGGCGGGGTGTGCGTGTGTGGCCAGAGGAGCGGCTGGACGTGGTGGAGACGTTAACACAGGACCCGGAGCTGCGGCGGTCTCTACTGGAGGAGCACCTGCGTCGACTGCCCGACTTTCAGCGGCTGGCCAAGAGACTGCAGCGACGCCGCGCCGGTCTGCAGGAGTGTTGCAGGTGAGGAACAGGACTGCAGCGACGCCGCGCCGGTCTGCAGGAGTGCTGCAGGTGAGGAACAAGACTGCAGCGACGCCGCGCCGGTCTGCAGGAGTGCTGCAGGTGAGGAACAAGACTGCAGCGACGCCGCGCCGGTCTGCAGGAGTGCTGCAGGTGAGGAACAAGACTGCAGCGACGCCGCGCCGGTCTGCAGGAGTGCTGCAGGTGAGGAACAAGACTGCAGCGACGCCGCGCCGGTCTGCAGGAGTGCTGCAGGTGAGGAACAAGACTGCAGCGACGCCGCGCCGGTCTGCAGGAGTGCTGCAGGTGAGGAACAAGACTGCAGCGACGCCGCGCCGGTCTGCAGGAGTGCTGCAGGTGAGGAACAAGACTGCAGCGACGCCGCGCCGGTCTGCAGGAGTGCTGCAGGTGAGGAACAGGACTGCCGGGGTGCTGGAGATGAGGCAGGAGTGTTGCAGGTGAGTTCAGGACTGCTGGAGAGCTGAATATGAAGCAGGAGTGGTGTGGGTGAGTTCAGGACCACTGGAGGACTGGAGCTGAGGCAAAAGTGCTGCAGTTGAGTTCAGGACTGCTGGATGGATAAAGATGAGGCAAGAGAGCTGCAGGTGAGGTGAGGGGTGCGGAATATGAGGCAGCAGTGCTGCATGTGAGTTCAGGGGTGCTGGAGCTGAGGCAGGAGTGTTACAGCTGAAGGAGGTGTAGGAGTGTTGCAAGTGAGTAGTCTCGGGTCTGTAGGAGTCAATAACTGATGAGTTCACTTGGCGCCGCGAACTCTCACTCTGTTTGGAAGTGTATACTGGGGTTCGGGAGTCCTTGTTCAGCATTACCGCCTGCGATTTGAGCTCAGTTCAGCAGCCTTGAAACCCAATGCGCTACCACTGTGCCACTTTTTCCCCGCTGGAGGTAGATGTAGATGTATATTGAGGTCTCCATAAGATATGGTTTTTCAGCCCTCAATTACAAGGAAACAGCACACATAGGGAGCACACACTTTCGTAAACCACACAATACTTTACAGAAACATGACCGTTGTTGATAACAATTTTAAAAGAAATGCGCTAGTTCATTTTAGCCTATCCTCTTTCCCAAATGCCCACCATACATATACTTAGCTCTCTCTCATCCCACTGTTCCATGCTTCTATCCCTCTGAAGCGAAAACTATGCTTGGCTTGCTCCGTTCGCACCATTGGGACTTCTAGCATATCACGGTCAGTTCCGCGTGTGCTCCGGCTAGAGATTTCGGAGCGACGCGAAACTGACCGTGACAGTGCACTTCCAGAGTCGTCGGAGAGCAGTCTACTAATAACTTTTATGTCCCGTTTCTTTAGCAAATCGGGAAACGTCGGCCAGCCCAAGGATTGCAGGGCTGGGGTCACGTGCTCACGCCTGCTCAGTCCCTTTACGATGCGTGCGCCAAAATTTAAAACTTTCTGGACGCGATGTTTTTGAGTGGCATTGCATCCTCCCCACACAGTCAAACAATACTGTATATGTGGGAACACAAGGGCCTGAACAAGAAGTTTTCTGGTCTCTGGTGGGATTTTGCGGCTTAAGCGATATAATCCAATGAGGATGCCGTAACAGCGACGAGTTACTTGCGATACTTGTTTTTCCCAGGTCAGGGCTGAGTCGACGTAGACACCGAGGATCTTAGCATATGGTGTGGGTTTGATGAGGGTGTTACCGAACTGAATAGTGAGGTTTGGGTCACACCTGTTCCGGTTCGACTTTACAACGAGAAGCTCAGTTTTGCTGGGGTTCACTTTGAGCCGATTCTGAGTAAACTAGTCGTGGGCTAGGTAAATGATATGGCGTTAGGAATGCTGTAGGAGTGCATTAGGTAAGGGGCGGGACTGCGGGTTAGGCAGGCATGCAGCTGTTTGCTTGTGTAAGGTGCTCTGAGCGGTGCGTGTCGTCCCACCGTGTTGGTGCCGCCCCTGCAGCTGTGTTGTGTCGCAGGGTCCACCAGGCGGTGCGTGCGATCCCTGTAGTCTTGGTGCTGTCCCTGTAGCTGTGTTGTGTCGCAGGGTCCACCAGGCGGTGCGTGCGATCCCTGTAGTATTGGTGCTGTCCTTGTAGCTGTGTTCAGGGGTGTAATTTTCTATCTCTGGGGGTGCCTGAGCACCCCCAATCCTAATTCGAGCACCCCCAATCATGTGCTGAGCACCCCCAATAAATGTGCCGCCCCTGGCTTATCACCGCTACCCTGAAGAGTGTCACCCTATCTCATCACTGCCACCCTGATTCGTGCCGCCCATGTCAAGTTTTTCCCGTTCCGGGGTTTATTACTTCCACTCTGATTGGTTCCACCTCTAGCTAATCAATGCCACCTGACTTATCATTTCCCCCTGATTTATGACGCCGCATCATTGCCGCCCCCGTCTGATCAATGTCGCCAAAAATTAATCACTGCCCCCCCTCCGGATGAGTACTGCCGCCTTTTGTTTCATCACTCATCAACTGGCTGATCACTGACACCCCTGGCTTATCACTGCCGCCTTGATTCATGCCGCCCCTGGCGAAAAAACCGGTTCATTTCAACATCCATATGAAACTTTCCCCTCCTGGTTAGTCACTGTCGCCCTCCGAATTATCATTGCCGACCCCCGGCTGATCACTGCCGCCCCTCGGTTACCACTGCCGCCCCTGGCTGATCACTGCCGCCCCCTGGCAGATCAATGCCGCCCCCTGGAAGATCACTGCCGCCCACTAACTGATAACTGTCGCCCCCTGACTCATCACTACCGCCCCCTGGCTGATCACTGCCGCCCCCTGACTGATCACTGCCGCCCCCTGACTGATCACTGCCGCCCCTGGCTGATCATTGCCGCCCCCTGGGCCGATCGTTGCCGCCCTATGACTAAAAACTGCTGGCTCTTGGCTGATAACTGCCGCCCCTTGACTGATAACTACCGCCCCTTGGATGTTAACTGCCGCCCCTGGCTGATTCCTGCCGCCCCCTGGCTGATTATTGCCGCCGCTTGGCTGCTAACTGCCGCCCATGGCTGACCACTACCGCCCCCTGGCTGATCTTTGCCGCCCCCTGACTGAAAATACCGGCTCTTGGCTGATAACTGCCGCCCCTTGACTGATAACTGCCGCCCCTTGTCTGTTAACTGCCGCCCCTGGCTGACCACTGCCGCCCCTGGCTGACCACTGCCGCCCCTGGCTGATAACTGCCGCCCCCTGGCAGATTACTACCGCCCCCTGCCTGATTGCTTCCGTCCTTGGCTGATCACTGCCGCCCCCTGGCTGATCATTGCCGCCCCCTGACTGAAAACTGCCGGCCATTGGCTGCTGATAACTGCCGCCGCTGACTGATTACTGCCGCCCCCGTTGGATTGATAAGTGCCACCCTCCCCCCCGGGCTGATAACTGTTGCCCCTGGCTGATAGCTGCCTTCGCTTGACTGATAAATTCCGCCCATTGGCTGCTAACTGCCGCCCCTGGCTGTTCACTGCCGCACCTTGGTTGATAATTGCCACCCCTGGCTAATCACTGCTGTCCCCTGACTGATAACTGCGGTCCCCTGGCGGACAACTGCCGCCCTTGACTGATAACTGCCGCCCCTGGTTCATCACTGCCGTCTCCTGGGGCAGTGAGCTTCCTGGGGATATCTAGGCAGTGAGCATTCTGGGGGAGCATCCGTCTGTGGATATCACTAGTATCATGTTGTATCTGAGGAGTATTAGTTTTAATATCGTTTATTCATCCTAGTAGTCTGTCAGGTTTTACATAACGTCGAGTTTCATGTGACCTATAGTCTCTGACTTTAGTATATCGTGTGAAATTGTCTGAATCATTTTTTCGGTATTTGTATTTCATTTCATTTTTTATATGTTTTATATAATTTTCTGATAAAACTTTCACAACCTGACCTGTTTTACCACCTGACTTGTTAAAATTCGTGCGGAAATGTCATATTTGCGTATTTTATTTAGTGTTATGGGCGCCATATGACCCCAGATGTCGGCGCGCTCTAAAACCTCAAATATGATGATGGACCGTCTCACGGCTGATCACTGCCACCCCTGGTTCATCACTGCCGCCCGAATTAATACCGCCTCTGGCTCACTGATGCTGTCCCTGGCATATTGTTACCTAAATGCACGCCGCCCCGCCTCATCGCCGCCGCCCCTGGTTCATCACTGCCGCCCCCTGGCTGATCACTGTCTCCCTTGGTTCATAACTGCCACCCAGATTAATCATTGCTGCCTTGATTCACGCCGCCCCTGGCTGAACAATGTTGTCCCTGTTTTTATTAACCCATATATGAGCGGCCTCTGGTCAGACACTTCCTCCCTCGAACCTTCAATGCCGCCCCCGGCTGATCACTGCCGCCCCTGGTTTATCACTGCCGAGTAGACCAGTCCGGCCATGGCCCCCCAAAACCAGTCAAACTTAGGCCCTGTGTAGGCACAGTTTTGTCAGGAGGAATCTCTAACACCCTTCCAGAAAGCAAACAGCAGCCCACCATCGTCTAATCGTTATCTGTTTGTCTATTGGAGGAATTCTCCGAGCCGAGTAAATGTTAGAATCTGCTGCCGTGCTTTTGCTCTTTTAGTGTCAGCCAGCGGCGAAATTTTTTATCTCTTTGGGGCGTGCGAGCACCCCTAATCATAATGAGAGCACCCCCAATACATGTGTCGCCCCCCCGGCTCAGCATTTCTGTCCTGATTCATGCCGCCTCCGTCTTACCACTGTGATCATGCCGCCCCCGGTTCATCACTACCACCCTGGTTTATGCCGCCATGGTTCATCACTGACGCCTCCTACCTACCTGATTCTTGCCAACCCTGACTTATCACTGCCGCTCTGATTCAAACAGCACCCCGCTCATCACTGCTGCCAGTGGCTCACCAGTGCTATCCCCATCTTATCACTGCCACCCTGTTTCATGCTGCCCCCAGCTCATCACTACCGCCTCGGCTAATAAATGCCGCCCCTGACTTATCACTTCCGCTCTAATTCGTGCCGCCCTGGGCTCATGACTGCCGCCCCCAGCTCGGGGACGGCGGATTCCATTTTTGGGCGGTTGCACAAGATTTTTGGGAGGGGTGCCTTCCTTCTCAAGGGGAAAGGGGCGCTTCCATCCCCAGGGGATACCTTTGGCTCCCCTAGGGGCGCCCACTCAGGGGGAGGGGCGCCGACATCATTTCCCTGCGTTGAGTCGATAAATTGGGTCTATTTGCTCTCCATGGGATGGCTTTGATGAAAGGGGGCACCATTCATATTTGAAACTGTTTTTATTTCGCACAGAGGCCCCTACCTCATCAGGTGGGCGATGTTTAGGTCTGATGTTTTCTTGGCCGGCCGGGGGCGCCGCCCAAATCCGGGGCGCTTCCCCGGACGAAGCCAAAACCGGGTGTGCAAAAATATACTTTTGTACTCTCTCATTTTTTCAGGGTGTGCAATTGCACACCCTGCCCCCCCGCCTGGAGTCCACCGTCCCTGTCCCAGCTTACCTCTTCCGCCCTGATCTGTGCCACCCGTAATTTATAACTACTACCTACGGCTCACCATTCCCGTCCTCAGCTTATGCCCTTTGCCTTGATGCGTGCCACCCCCGGCTAATCAATGCTACCCCCTCTCCAACTTATCACTTCCGCCCTGATTTGTGCCGCCCCTAGTTCATAGCTCCCGCCCCCCGAAACTTCACTGCCGCCCTCTCCTTATCACTCCACTCAAGTTGTAAAGAATGCCAGAAAACCGGTACTCTATATATCATTTGTCTTGAAACTCAAACTTTCCGAAGAAAAAAGCTAAAAACTACCTGAAATGTACCCCTCATGTACCCTTAGCAGCAGGCCACAGTTGACAGCCATGTTTGTGTGACGACATATGCTGACGTCACGGTGAGTATCAACCAATCGAAGCCCTTGAAGCCTATTGAATATGGTAGTGGCTGCCAGATCATGACATCATCCACAGGCAGATATTTATTTATTTCCCTAGAGGAGCATTCTAAAAATCAAAGCATTGATCCCATTGTACATTTTTCAGAGAAATAATGGACGCCTCCATGATTTTCGGCTGAAAGTTCCCCTAATTACAGTAAATTTCAGGATTCAACCAAGGTGCCACATTCCCTTTAAAGGGATTCCCTTTTTAACACGCGCATTGACGGGGGTCTGAGCCACCTTCGCTTTGACGGGGGAGGGCGGGTACACGCCCCCCCTCCCTAAGATCTCGAGAACCACGCTAGGTAGCGAAAAATGGTAAACAACCTTGGGTAGCCCATCCACTTCTCCATTGAAAATATTTGAACTATTTTTTGTCAGGTCACATTTAAGGTCACGAGAGGCCAGTGACGGATCCAAGGGGGGGCCCAGGGGCCCGGGCCCCCCTTAGCTCCGAAGCGCCTCAGCATAGCTTAGCTCATATCGGGCGCCGAAGGCGCCCGATATGAGCGGCGCGCCTGTACCCATTTCGTGCGCCAAGGTGGTAGATACCACTTATTCCACTTGTATTAACACATAGTCCTTAAAACCATGGCAAAGCGCCCCTGCCCAAATACTAGACGCCTTTACTGGTCTTTTGCGCCCCAGTAAAATGTTGAAGATGAAAATTAGAAAGCTAACAAAAGCGCCCCGGCAAAGAAAAGGCGTCACTAGATAACAGGGTTGCGCCATGGGGAACTAATGCACCCCTGAGTAGCCTAGGCGCCCCCTGGATGAAGCGCCCCTGGGTAGCCTAGGCGCCCCCTGGATGAAGCGCCCTACGGATATCATATGCGCCCTTGGCTAGGAAAGGCGCCCCTGGGCAGCAAAGGCAAATATTGGTAACATAGGTGCCCTGGACAGCATAAGTGCCCCTTTCATAGAAATAGGCGCTTTAGGAAAATAAAATGCTCACCTTGGGTAGAAAAAGGCGCCCTTTGATAGCCTAGGCGCCCACTGGAAAAAGCGCCCTACTGATGTCATATGCACCCATGGATAGCAAAGGCGCCCCTGGACAGCAAAGACAACCCTGGATAACACAAGTGCTGTGGACAGCAAAGGCGCCCCTGGGTAGCAAAGGCGCCCCTAGGAAGGCACCCCTTCGATAGTAAAGCCGCCTTTGGATAGCCTAGGCGCCCCCTGGATGAAGCGCCCTACGGATATCATATGCGCCCTTGGCTAGGAAAGGCGCCCCTGGGCAGCAAAGGCAAATCTTGGTAACATAGGTGCTCTGGACAGCATAAGCGCCCCTTAGATAGAAATAGGCGCTTTAGGAAAATAAGATCCTCACCTTGGGTAGAAAAAGGCGCCCTTTGATAGCCTAGGCGCCCACTGGAAAAAGCGCCCTACGGATGTCATATGCACCCTTGGATAGCAAAGGCACCCCCTGGACAGCAAAGACAACCCTGTATAACACAAGTGCTGTGGACAGCTAAGGCGCCCCTGGGTAGCACAGGCGCCCCTAGGAAGGCACCCCTTCGATTGAAAAGCCGCCTTTGGATAGCTCAGGCGCCCCCTGGATGAAGCGCCCCACGGATATCATATGCGCCCTTGGCTAGGAAAGGCGCCCCTGGGCAGCAAAGGCAAATCTCGGTAACATAGGTGCCCTGGACAGCATAAGCGCCCCTTAGATAGAAGTAGACGCTTTAGGAAAATAAAATGCTCACCTTGGGTAGAAAAAGGTGCCCTTTGATAGCCTAGGCGCCCACTGGAAAAAGCGCCCTACGGATGTCATATGCACCCTTGGATAGCAAAGGCGCCCCTGGACAGCAAAGACAACCCTGGATAACACAAGTGCTGTGGACAGAAAAGGCGCCCCTGGGTAGCAAAGGCGCCCCTAGGAAGGCAAACCTTCGATAGAAAAGCCGCCTTTGGATAGCCTAGGCGCCCCCCTGGATGAAGTTCCCTACGGACACAATATGCGCCCTTGGCTAGGAAAGGCGTCCCTGGGCAGCAAAGGCAAATCTTGGTAACATAGGTGCCCTGGACAGCATAAGCGCCCCTTAGATAGAAATATGCGCTTTAGGAAAATGAAATGCTCACCTTGAGTAGAAAAAGGCGCCCTTTGATAGCCTAGGCGCCCACTGGAAAAAGCGCCCTACGGATGTCATATGCACCCTTGGATAGCAAAGGCGCCCCTGGACAGCAAAGACAACCCTGGATAACACAAGTGCTGCGGACAGCAAAGGCGCCCCTGGGTAGCAAAGCCGCCCCTAGGAAGGCGCCCCTAGGAAGGCACCCCTTCGATAGAAAAGCCGCCTTTGGATAGCCTAGGCGCCCCCTGGATGAAGCGCCCTACGGATATCATATGCGCCCTTGGCTAGGAAAGGCGCCCCTGGGCAGCAAAGGCAAATCTTGGTAACATAGGTGCCCTGGACAGCATAAGCGCCCCTTAGATAGAAATGGGCGCTTTAGGAAAATAAAATGCTCACCTTGGGTAGAAAAAGGCGCCCTTTGATAGCCTAGGCGCCCACTGGAAAAAGCGCCCTACGGATGTCATATGCACCCTTGGATAGCAAAGGCACCCCTGGACAGCAAAGACAACCCTGTATAACACAAGTGCTGTGGACAGCTAAGGCGCCCCTGGGTAGCACAGGCGCCCCTAGGTAGGCACCCCTTCGATTGAAAAGCCGCCTTTGGATAGCTTAGGCGCCCCCTGGATGAAGCGCCCTACGGATATCATATGCGCCCTTGGCTAGGAAAGGCGCCCCTGGGCAGCAAAGGAAAATATTGGTAACATAGGTGCCCTGGATAGCATAAGCGCCCCTTAGATAGAAGTAGGCGCTTTAGGAAAATAAAATGCTCACCTTGGGTAGAAAAAGCGCCCTTTGATAGCCTAGGCGCCCACTGGAAAAAGCGCCCTACGGATGTCATATGCACCCTTGGATAGCAAAGGCGCCCCTGGACAGCAAAGACAACCCTGGATAACACAAGTGCTATGGACAGCAAAGGTGCCCCTGGGTAGCAAAGGCGCCCCTAGGAAGGCACCCCTTCGGTAGTAAAGGCGCCTTTGGATAGCGTATGCGCCCCCTAGATAAAATAGGTGCCTGAGAAGGAAAATGAGCGCCCTATTGGAATGTACAGGCTCCCCCTGTATAACATAGATGTCCCTTATCCATCTTCAGCTACCCTGGATTGGAGCAGCGCCCCTCAAGAGCAAAGGCGCCGCTGGACAAAAAGGCGTCTCCGTATATCAAGGGCACAGCTCACACAGAAATAGGCACTTCAGGGAAAGTGAATGGCGGCCTTTGGTTAGGACGGCGCCCTTGGACAGCCTAGGCGCCCTTTGCATAAAGCGCCCTACAGATAGCATATGCGCCCTTGGATGGCAAAGGCGCCCCTGGACAGCAAAGTTAACCCTTCTTGAAATAGATTATCTAGACAGCATAGGCGGCCATGGATAAACTAGGCGCTTGAGAAAGAAAACAAGCGCCTCACCTGAGAGTACAGGCGCCCCCAGGATATCATAGGTGTCCCTTTCCATCTTCAGCTGCCCTACTGTCTATGGTTTGGCACACCTGTCCGACAGTCGCGTTCTCTGTTACAGGGCTCGAGCGCTCAATTTGAGCATGGACTGCCTTTAACCACATTTCATTAACCTATAACTGAAGGCTTAGTGCTCCATCGCTGCAACCGGGTGCCCTTTTCAGTATGTGCGCCTCACTTCCGAGAACGTTGCCCTCACCAAACAGCAGTCCTCCCCGTTCAGCAGATGAGCGCCTCTTTCTGATAATTAGGCACTTTATTTCAGTGTTCGAGCGCCTTATTTCAGAATTGTTATTCTCCATCTATTTTGGGCTCCTCCTGGATTGCAGAGGCGCCCGCTCAAGTGCAAAGGCGCCCCTGGATAGAAAAGTGCGCCCCATGTTTGCAAAGGCGCTCCAAGATAGCATATGCGCCCCTTAGATGGAAATAGGCAATCCAGGAAAGTAAAATGCTCCCTTTGGGTAGCAAAGGTGCCCCTTAACAGCGAAGGCAGCCCTAGATAACAAAGTTTCTCTGGACAGCATAGGTGCCCTTGGATAAACTGGTGCCCGGAAGAGACAAATAGCGCCTTACCGGAGACAAAAAGCACCCCAGGATAACGTAGGGGCATGTATTTCAATCATGTCTGTGATTGAAAAATTCACCTAGAGAGCATATGCGCCCCTGGATAGAAAGACACCCCTGGGCAGTAACGGCGCCCCTGGAAAGCAATAGTGCGCCCCTGTGGAGAAAAAAGCCGCCTCCTGAATAACCTAGGCACCGCCCCCGAAATATCAGATGCCCGTGGATAGAACAGACTGCCTTGAATAAAACAGAGGCCCTGGATAGCAAAGGCGCCCTTTGATAGCATAAGCGTTCCTTAGCAACAATATGGGCGCTACATGAGCTCAAGGTTCACGCGCACCTAAGCCCAATAATAGAGCAATCAATCGATGCCAAAGCACTCCTTAAAGCATGGGCGCCAAACTTCCTAAGAAGTAAAGGCGCCTCTGGGTAGCAAAGGCGACCCTCGACAATGGTGTAGGTATTCCTGAATAACAGCAGCGTCCCTTGATAAGAATAGCCCCAAGATGGCACAGGTGCCCTGCTGATAGGAAAAGCGCCCCTGAATATCAGAGGCACCCTCTGAATGAGGTGCCCATGGAGAGCATAAGGACGCCCTATGAATAGCAAATTGCCGCCCCCTGGATAGCCTAAGCGCCCCTTGCATAGGGTAGGCGCCACTGGGTAGTATAGGTTACCTTGAATAAAACTACGCCCCTCAATACCAAGGTGAACCTGGATAAGAAAAAGCTCCCCTTGGGCACTGGGTATCAAAGGCACCCCCAGAACAGCAAAGATGCCCCTGGATAGCTAGGTCGCGTCCATTGGGGAGCGAAGGCGCCCCTGGGTGGCACAGGTGCCTCATCGAAGCAAAGGCCCCTCCAGAGAGCATAGGTGTCCCTGATGAGCACAGTTACTCCTGGACAGCCCCTAAATGACGTTGCATAATGTTACGACACCTATTATAACGTATGCTATTACATCAAAGTTAAGGCTATTCAGTGTTTAGATCAAGGTCACAAGTCAATTTTAAAGGTGACTGGCCTTGATGATTAAGGCTGGATCAAAAGTCATTGGTAAGCTTGGGCGCAGCGTTAGTTATAGCGTAAATTAGGGATATGTTGGGTTGTGCCGTAATAGGTCAATGAACTTGAAGGACCTTGACCCCACAATTTCAGACATTGTTTAGAGCCTTCCCTTTTGGCCTCAGCCCTGTTCTAGAGTATTCGCGCCCCGTTCCTTCCCGTTGGGGTGTGCTTGAACACCCCCTCGAGGTCTCCCAGTGGCAAGAAAAAGCGTCGGCGCGAAGCGACTCAGTACTTGTCACACCTTATCATTGATCACTTCCGCAACTTTCCCTCAAAATTTAAGGTTGTGCCATCTCAGGTCAGGTCACCAGTGCAGGTCAAGTGACCTCACCCCAAAAAATGTTTAAGTTGGCGTAAGTAAGAAAAGGGTGAATCTATCGAATTCAAACTTGTACCATCTAATGGGCCCAAAAAGTACTAATAAATTTATTCCGGGATTTTTTCCATCGATGACCTAGGGACAGGTACGAATCATGACCTCTCCATTGAAAATGCATGAGGTAAAACGGAAATTTGCCGAACAATTGCTCTATGTCTGCAGACGCCGCTTGAAATACCTTCGGATTCCCCAAATCATAGAACCCTAGGCCTCTTTATCGGTTCATGTTGCAAGTTTAGACATGTTACCTCTGGGAGTTCATCTGGGGCTTCCTAAGCAGGTTTTAAGACTTGGGTCAATGGCTTTGCAGGAAATATTGATAAAACCCGTATTTTGATACCATTTTTTATTGTTATTGTGAGTTGATTGATATGCATATTGACTATGCTAGGCTAGATGGTGGCCTTGACCTAACCTTAGGTCAGGTCATTTTTATGTTTTAACCTAGTATAGTCATATTATACATTATTTGATGATTCGCCGTAACGAGAAGAAGCGAATTGTGCCTAAAATGATTCTAGCTCAACTCTGGCAGACGCTAGAGTGTAGAGACAGAGACATGTTGTAAGCTTTGTCTCGGGGGAGGGACCCCAGCGCTGATCGCGGGAAAAATCCCCAATGGCCCCCAGGGTCCCTCAGGGAGTCAGGAAATCTGGCGTGGGTGGAATCCGGTAGGAGGGATTTTGGGTCTCCAAAATCAGCTGAGGGGCCCGTGCCAGTTAAGGGGGCCCAGATAAGGGCCCCCAACGAGCTCATTTGACCTCAGTGCCAACACAGGATTCTCAAGACCAGCGTGGAGTGCCTACCTCTTTAAACGGTTTCTAAATAAGCTCAGGGACTCAAAAATTGACCCAGGGTCCAATTTTCAACTCATGGGGCCCAGAAACTCTGAGGGGACCCTGCAGCAGCTCAGAAGGCCCATAAAACTAATAGGGCCAGACTAGCTGGGTGCCTCGACGAACTATTGCCCAGATACGCACAACGGGCCCCAAACAAGCTAAAGGGATCTATATCAGTTAAACGAAAACGGTACCAACCCAGGGGACCCTGACCAGCTTAAGGGACACTAATCCAGCTTGGGGCTCAGAGCTCAGAGCTCCAACTTTTAGCTCAGAGGGCCCAGGGCCTGTTGAGAGGGCCCTATATCAATAAAAGGGCCCCGAAAAGCTTAATAGGCTTCAGCGGCGACACATAGGTTTCAAGTTCAGTGTGAGGGCCTGGTTAACTAAAGCGGTCCCAGATTAGCTGAGGGGACTCGATATAAACTCAGAGAAGTCACCAAAAACTCAGGGGCCCAGGCCCGCAGAGGTTCTGCGGCCTATGAGCCTCAGGTTAGCGTCAATCGGCTATTTCAGTATGGAGCAGTTGGCCAGGACAACTGTGATAAGTGGAGGTGGTGGATACGACACCTCAGTTTTCGCCATGACCGAATAAAACTGTATTATTTGCTCATCGTGCTTCAGTTAGTGTCAGTGGGTGCCTTCAGCATTTTCTACCAAGGTGCCAGTCGTCAGCTGGCCCGAAATATGCTTGATGGTAAACGTGAACATGTCCTCACTAAGAGGAAGCTTTCATGAAAATAAGCATTTACAAATCCTTTTTTAAACGCGTTTTACATTGACACTGGCCGCCTTTTGGGTGGTAAATTGGCCAGTGGCGGATCCAAGGGGGGCAAAAAGGCATTCCCCCAAACGGAAAAGCTCGGGGCAACACTATGTTTTTGACCCCCAAAGCGATTGACCTCCTTTTTCCCCTACTCCTTTTTAGTTTATAAGCAAGATTTTGGTGTTTCAACTCTCAACTTCAAAGAGAACATAAGTTGATAAGATGTTCCCTGGCCTGTCCCCTCGAATCCGCATGTAAAAAAACACTGAAGATTATATATTCGGGCACAGCCCTTCATCAGAATCATGGAGTAAATATCAATAATTCTCAGTTATAATATAGCCAGTCATAGTATAGCCAGCCTTGGATAGGGAGAAGTATCTCGAGCCCATAGTTTTTTTCACCCCGTGACGTTTTTTTAGCTTTTCGCCTCAAACCCAAAATTCTACCGGCAAGCGATATTGGTAGCGCAGCTTTTTACTGCGTGACGTTTTTTTTTTTTTTTGCTTTTCGACTTTGGTCTGCCCCTCCCAAACCGACCGGCTAGATCCGCCACTGAAATTGGCGCCCCTCAGGTTCGGCGCCCCCAGGTTCGGCGCCCTCCGAGCCTGGGCCCCCCCTTAACGAAATCCTAGATCCGTCACTGCGAGAGGCAAAACATGCCGTCATAGGGATAACATGTAAATGAAGGTTTTCGGCCATTACATCTGAACAAGTAAAGATAGAGCAAAACGACTAGAACTGTACGAATCCTTGCAGCAAGCCGATTCGAATGATATACAATTTGACCTTGCTAGGTCAAATCAAGGATTTGACCTGACCTGACGTCAGGTCAAGGTAAAAATATATAAAATGCATATCATTAGAACCGCAAAGACAAGACGAGTCTAATGCAGCTAAAATAAACGCTCTGTCACCACCCAATACTGAGTTATTCAGTCAAAACCATTTTTCTCATGTATTTCCATGGAGAGGTTATGGCTTGTACCTGACCTTAGGTCATCGATATAAAAAAATACCGGAACACATTTTAGAGAACTCGGTGGTCCCATTATGTGATATGATTTTCAATAGGATAATTTCACCCTGTGCTATCTTAAACTTTTTTTGATGTCAGGGCACTGGACCTGTACTGGTGACCTGACCTGGGATGACCTAACCTTAAAATTTTCACAGAAGTTGTAAAAATGATGAGAACAAAGGTATGGCAAGTACGGCGGCGCTACGCGCTGCCGTTTTTCTGCTATCTCCGAAAAACCCGCGGGTGGGGGCGGGTACCCGCCCCCTTCAATGCGCGTGTTAAAGGGAATCCCTTTAAAAGGTATTCCCTTTAAAGATAATCCCTGTAAAGGGAATATGGTACCTTTGTTGAATTCTAAAATTTAGTGTAATTAGGGGAACTTTTAGCCGAAAATCACATTCCCTTTAAAGGAAATGTGGCACCTTGGTTGAATCCTGAAATTTAGTGTAATTAGGGGAACTTTCAGCCGAAAATCATGCAGGCGTCCATTATTTCTCTGAAAAATGTACAATGGGATCAATACTTTGATTTTTAGAATGCTCCTCTAGGGAAATAAATAAATATCTGCCTGTGGATGACGTCATGATCTGGCAGCCACTACCATATTCAATAGGCTTCAAGGGCTTCGATTGGCTGATACTCACCGTGACGTCAGCATATGTCGTCACACCAACATGGCTGTAAACTGTGGCCTGCTGCTAAGGGTACATCAGGGGTACATTTCAGGTAGTTTTTAGTTTTTTTTTCTTCGGAAAGTTTGAGTTGCAAGACAAATGATATATAGAGTACCGGGTTTTCCGGCATGCTATACAACTAGGCTATCTCAGTTAAAATCACGTTATAAAGGTGCCAAATTCCCTTTAAGTCCTTTGCTTTCATTTCAATATCCATCCACTCTGCCATGCTGAAGGTCCCACAAAACTGATACTCCTCAATCGTGGACAGGGGTGCAGCCAGGGGGGCACGTGCCCCCCATCGTTGCCGGAGTGCCCTTTGATCGCTAGGCGGCGTACCCTGTTTGGGCTGTGGCGCTTGAAATTTATTGCCCTACGGCGTCGAACCTAGATGCAATTAGATCACATTTAGCGATTAAAACCATTGTTTGATAGTTTAGTATCTATTTTAGTCAGCTAGGGCATTCTTTCGCCTTGCCAAGCACCCGGGAGAATATGGGTACGTAATTCGTGACCAACTAATGGCTCATCGTCGCCAATAATCGCACCGGCGGAGCTAATCTGGTGTCCCTTGAGCTCATCTGGGGCCCACTGAGCTGGTCTTGGCCACTTGAGTGGATCACGTGCCCTGTAAGCTGATCTGGTGCCCGTTGAGTCAATCTGGTGCCCATTGAGCAAATAATTGTGCCTCTGGAACCTAGCTAATGCTCTCTGAGTTAGTCTGATGCCTCCAAGCTCACCTGGTGCCCTATTAGCTGTTTTAGTGCCCTTGAGCTGATCTGGGCCCCCTGAGCTGATCACATGCCGTGTAGAGTTGATCTACTGTCCCCTAGGCCAATATGGTGCATCTTTGAGCTATGATCTGGTGCCCCTGAGCTGATCTTGTGTTCTCTGAGCTGAGCTATGCCCCTGCTTTGGTCTGGGGGGCTGGGAGCTGATCT
This sequence comes from Lepas anatifera, assembly GCA_034440635.1. NCBI lineage: Eukaryota > Metazoa > Arthropoda > Thecostraca > Lepadidae > Lepas > Lepas anatifera. The sequence goes on along the minus strand of JAOTON010001557.1, from coordinate 72,963 downwards.
GGGCTCCCGGGCTGCTCAATCTGGTTCCCCTGAGCAGATATCTTCCCCCTGAGGTAAACTAACGCCTCCTGAGTTGATCTGGTGCCTCCTGAGCCAACATTTTGCCTCCTGGGCCCATCTCATGCCCTCTGAGCTCGTCTAGTGCCCCCTGAGCTAGTGTGGTGCCCCCTGAGCCAATCTAGTGCCTTTTAGACTGATCTGGGCCTCCTGAGTTGATTAAGTAATTTCCTCGAGCTCTGGGGCCCTGAGCTGAGTTGTGCCCACTGAAACTGATAAAGACCCCTGAGCTGGTATGGGGCTCCTGGACTGATTAAATGCCTCCTAGCTTGATCTAGTACCTCCTAGTTGATCTGTGCCTTGAGCTGTTCGGGGACCACTGAGCTGATCCCTTGCCCTCTCTCTGAGCTGATATGGTGCTCCCTGAGCTGATCTAGACCCCTGCTCTGGTCTGGGGACTAGGAGCTTATCTGGGCCCCCGAGCTGATCGATCTGGGGCCCTCTGACCAGGTATATTGTCCCTGAGCTAAACTAATCCCCCCTGAGTTGATCTGGTGCCTCATGTGTCATCATTGTGCCTTCTGAGCCCATCTGATGCCCTCTGAGCTAGTCTGGTGCCCCCTGAGCTAATATGGTGCAAGGCCATATGAGCCTATCTGCGGCCCATTGAGCTAGTCTGATGACCCCCTCCCCATCTTTGGGGCCACTGAGCTAGTCTAGTCCCGAGCCGAGCATGAGCTGCTCCGGGGGGGGGGGGCTCTGATCCACACCAGGGGCCTCCCGAGCTGGTCTTGAATAGACAGAGAATAAGAACACAAAGCCAACTCCCATCACCTCGGGGGTCACGGGGCTAGTCTAATCCCAGGGGGCATAACTGGGGCAGCTGCTCTGGAGGACTCTGATCCACACTAGGGGGCCCCTGAGCTGGTCTTGAATAGATGGGGAATAAGGACACAGTGGAAGCTCTCCTTGTAAAATGGAGCTAACGAAGATTATGAGCCGCCATCGCTAAAAGGGCTTGTGATGCCTAGGCACCCCGGGTTAAGTAAATTGCTTATTATACTGGTGGATTCTGGGGAGGGGTGATAAAAAGGCATGTGCCCCTGGGCTCAGAGCACAGTCCCCTGAACCAGGATTGGTACGAATTAATTTAAATGAATAAAGAACTAGTTTCTCACAATTTTCAGCCATATCCAAACTACCAGCCTGTTTACTTTTTCTTCACTTGAACTGAGACCGATCCTTGAAAATGGGGAACTTTTAAACGCGTTAAAAGGTATCTCCCAAATTATTCCGGCAACAAAAATTGTATCCGTCCAATGTCACTATGCCACACCTCCTCCCACGGCCCTTGTGGGAGCCGCGGAACTTAATCCGCGTTCAACCAGGGCTCACTCGTCACGACACAACCAGTGGGCATAACAAATGAATTTTCGACCCCAATATGTCTTATCTTGCACATAGTGACGGAAATCACAGGCTCCGCTGAATTCTCTGATGTGAAGTACTTGCATGAGCTGGCTGATTTGTCCTTAAATCTATCCCAAAAAGTCGTGTTCTGGGTATTTTGATGATATTTCGGTTACACTTCTTTTTCTGGTTTTAACACGCCATTGACGGGGGGCGGGTACCCGCCCCCCTCGGGTTTTTCGGAGATAGCAGAAAAACGGCGGCGCGTAGCGCCGCCGTACTTGGTATACCTTTTCCCTTATCATTTTTACAACTTCTGTGAAAATTTTAAGGTTAGGTCATCTCAGGTCAGGTCACTATTACAGGTCAAGTGACCCGACCTCAAAAAAAGTTTAAGATAGCATAAGTCGGAGCAGGGTGAACTTATCCGATTGAAACTCATATCACATAATGGCCCCACCGAGTTCTCTAAAATATGTTCCGGTATTTTTGATATCGATGACCTAAGGTCAGGTACGAGGCATGACCTCTCCATTGGAAATACATGGGAAAAATGGTTTTTACGGAATAACTCAGTAACGGATGGTGATAGAGCATTTATTTTAGCTGCATTAGACTCGCCTGGGCTTTGCGGTTCTAATGATATGCATTTTATATAATTTGACCCTGACCTGACCTCAGGTCAGGTCAAATCTTTGATTTGACCTAGCAAGGTCAACTTATATATCATTCGATTCGGCTTGCTAAGAGGATTCATATAGTTGAAGTCGTTTTGCTCTATCTTTACTTGTTCAGATTTAATGGCCGAAAAACTGAATTTACATGTTATCCCTATGACGGGCATGTTTTGACCTCTCGTGACCTTAAATGTGACCTGACAAAAAATTGTTCAAATGTTTTCGATGGAGAAGTGGATGGGCAGCCCAACGCCGTTTACCGTTTTTCGCTACCTACCGTGGTTCTCGAGATCTTAGGGGGCGGGTACCCGCCCCCCCGTCAATGCGAAGGTGGCTCAGACCCCCGTCAATGCGCGTGTTAATTCAGTTTTCCTTCTCCGTCAATGCTTAATTTGCATTTTTCTTGGACCAAAGGTACCCAAAAGTTTATATTAACTAAGATATAGTAAGTTTTTTAGGTTACGTTAAAAGTGCCCTTTCTCTCCCGGGGTGCCCCTCAAAGGTGGTGTGCCCCCCACACCAAAGCTCTGGCTGCGCCCCTGTTTGGGGAAAGATTTAAAGCTCAGATTTGATTATTTTAAGACGTGTATGTAGCTTTGGGATGCCGCCTAAAAATACCTGCCCAACATTAAAATAAAATGTTCCCTGTGCTATAAAAGGCGCAAAAAGCGATGAATAACATATTTGGTGCAATGAAGGGGTACCACCCCCCCCCAACGGCGCCGCCCCTATGGGGTGCCGCCCCCCACCGGCTGAGCACCCCCAAAGATTTTTGGAAAGTTACACCCCTGGCTGTGTTGTGTCGCAGGGTCCACCAGGCGGTGCGTGCGATCCCTGTAGTCTTGGTGCTGTCCCTGTAGCTGTGTTGTGTCGCAGGGTCCACCAGGCGGTGCGTGCGATCCCGGCTCTGGTGGCACGACTTCAGGAGGGTGCCGGCACACACGCTGCCGTCATGGATGCCATGTTTGTGGAGCCGCTGCGGCGCACCACCGACAAGGTCTCTCTCTCTCTCTCTCTCTCTCTCTCTCTCTCTCTCTCTCTCTCTCTCTCTCTCTCTCTCTCTCTCTCTCTCTCTCTCTCTCTCTCTCTCTCTCTCTCTCTCTCTCTCTCTCTCTCTCTCTCTCTCTCTCTCTCTCTCTCTCTCTCTCTCTCTCTCTCTCTCTCTCTCTCTCTCTCTCTCTCTCTCTCTCTCTCTCTCTCTCTCTCTCTCTCTCTCTCTCTCTCTCTCTCTCTCTCTCTCTCTCTCTCTCTCTCTCTCTCTCTCTCTCTCTCTCTCTCTCTCTCTCTCTCTCTCTCTCTCTCTCTCTCTCTCTCTCTCTCTCTCTCTCTCTCTAGTTTTTCGAGCATGTATTTTCTCTCTCTCATCTCTCTAGTTTTTCGGGCATGTATAGCCTCTGCAGCTGCAGTGCCCTAAAACTCTAATCATCATCATCTCGTTTGTTTGGAAAGAAGCGGAAACAAGGCCAAAAGATGTTCATTAGCATACCAACATTTATTATTGGATGTATTCATCTAGAAGTGGATATTAACATATTCCATCGACATAAACACGTTTGTGAGATAGAAAATCGTCGTGTGGTGCTACCAGCGCTGTCGTCACGCTGTTGTCGGTCCTTTCAGTCTACCGTGGCGCACATTAGAATTACTGAAGTCAGCATGTCCCGCCCTCTCTCACGCTAACCGGAGGTATCGCGGCCGGCAGGAGTTCGACAAGTTCCTGGAGATGGTGGAGACCACGGTGGACCTGGAGCGGGTGGCTAGAGGAGAGTTCGTGGTCAAGCCGGAGTTTGACGAGGAGCTGGAATGTGAGTCGCGGCCGGTGGCGGATATGGACGCGTGATTTAGAGAGAAGGAAAAACAGGACCAAAAATCGTGACGCATAGTGTTGTTGAAGAAAGTCAGCGAAAACTGGATGGTTGTGGGGAAGGGGAAGCAGATCTGTCCCCGTCGATCGATTTGGGGTCGCTGTGGGCTGCGTTTTGCTTTACAGAACGGGATAGAATTGATGCTTGATTATTTCTGTGGTGTTTACCATAACTGGGTAGACATTTAAACGTCTTAATGCCGTTTGAAGGTTGTATACTCAAATTTATTTAGTTTATTTTGGAATATTTTCTAGTCATAGGGAGATTGGGTCAGTTGATTTGTGTTCTGAAGAAAGCAGGACACTATTGCTAGGGAAATGGTATGCAGGCGTGTACACTACATGAATAGTCTGCCAACTTATGCCGATTTCCTGCATCTCCCCAGCGCTGCGGGTCAAAATGACGGAGTTGGAGAAGCAGGTGGAGAAGCAGCTGCGTCGCGCCGCCGCCGACCTCGGTCTTGAAGCTCACAAGGCGCTGAAGCTGGAGTCCACCGCCCAGACCGGCTACTTCTTCCGCGTCACCAAGAAGGTGGGTGCCTGACTACTTAGAAATGGGTATCCAGGGTCCTGGTAACTGCACTGAAGAGTGGGAGCAGCAAACTGCTGCGGTGGGAGATGCTGTTGTCCATGAGTGATGGTCCGCAGTGAAAACTCGAAATGAGGTTATGTAAGGTGACGAGAATTGCATTGCTGCATTTTTCTAGATAGCGGTACCACGCCCGAGACCTGCAAGATAGAGATGACCATTTTTGTTTTATTGCCCTGATCAATTATCCTGCGGTTCCATTACACTATGGTTGAAACTGAAGTCATGACCTTGTCGGTGATTTCTCCATGACCAGGACGAAAAGCTGTTGCGGAACAACAAGCTGTACCACACGCTGGAGACCAACAAGGCTGGCATTAAGTTCCGCTCCAGCGTGCTGGCCTCGCTCAATGAAGAGTATCAGGAGTGCAAGACCGGCTTCGCCGAGCAGCAGCGAAACGTGGTGGCCGAAATAGTCAACATCGCAGGTGAACTGAGAGCGCTCCACCCTGGTCAGTGCCGGAGCAGCGTCAGCTAGCCCAGCTAGGCGGGTGTGGGATAATGTTTTGGGCTTGTCGACGCACCAACTGCCAGGGCTATATGACGTCGCCAAATCTGCCTGTTGGAAGGGTTTCTCGGGAGCCAGATTCTCCTTGCTCATGGAATCCCCCGGGCCTTGAACTCAGGTCGCTCGGGTGGAAGGTGAGCTTGCTAGCCACTACACCACCGCGCCTCCAGCAAATGTGTGCTTTGCGGAGTTGGCTCTTGGTGCTTTTGCACAAACACCTAATGACTTGGCAATGCGTCTGATCTGCCGTGTTTAGCCGGTTGTAATGACATGGGCCGTTGATCTGCTTCATCAGCCGGTTACCTGGAGCCGCTGCTGGCGCTGAGTGATGTCACGGCGCGGCTGGACGCGCTGGTTGCCATGGCGACGGCGGGCGCTGCGGCGCCGGAACCATACGTGAGGCCACGCCTGCTGGCGGCAGACAGCGTGGAACCCACCCGGCTGGTGGGTGTGCGACACCCCTGTGTAGAGGTGCAGGATGGTGTCAGCTACATACCCAACGATGTCGAGTTTCAGAAGGGTAAGTGGATTACACAGGACTCGTGTGACAATTTGTTGAGGACTGAGATTCGTCTTCAACGCTGAGAGAAGATGCGGATTATTCTTGTTTTAGACCAAGCCCTACGATAAAAATTGTGTCCGCTTTAGGGCAGGTCGCCTGAGGGTTGACGAAGCACTTGCATTCAACGTGACCTGGTGGTGGTTAGTTTTGTGTGTAGGTGGACGTTCACGTGGCACTGTTCATGTGGATCAGCATCTCTACCTCTGACATCGGAACACCCTGATGTACGGTCTGCACTCGCCCACGAATCTTGTGTCGGAACCGCGTTGCAGTGATTTTTTGCGGGATAGTCCTCTCCCCTGGCATTGAGGCATTGCATTTGGGTGTATGGCTATGGGAGGTGACATTCCGTAATTGGTTCGATGGAAAACCGAGAAATGTCCGAATTCGATTCCGAAATCGGTGGAACAGGCCCTGGATTGTCGGGCACTGTGCTTGCTCATTGCTTCTGCGTATGGCACTGTACATGTGTTTGATCTGATCTTGAATCTCTGATTAAATATTTGTACATATTTTCTACATGGGTATCAAATTATTTTCCATCTAGGTCCTATATATATGACATATGGGTATTTTTCCAAATACCTAGTTTCAGATTATTTTATTGAACCCTTCTCGGACTCCGAAACACGATGAAAGGCGCGGCCGGATTTGCAGTTAGTTTGTAAATTCCGAGACGCTACAGCACTAGTGACCGCACACACGTCACCGCCTTCTGGTCCCTTCCTGGCAGACGGGTCCACTTTCAAGGTGATCACCGGACCCAACATGGGAGGCAAGTCCACCTACATCCGCTCCGTCGCTGTTGCTGTCGTCATGGCGCAGATCGGCTGTTTCGTCCCCTGCCAGGTAACGCGCTACCGTTCTTATATGATCCATTCTTATATTGTTATTTATCATTTTTATTGGTTCTGCTTCTTACTCTTACTCCCACTGAGTTACAAGGTTGTGCCATGATGTGTGTGTGGGCAAGAGCCGAAGGTCAAAAGTGCTTGCTCAGAACCTATTTGTCCAATTTTTCTGAAAAAGTACAGTCTCTTTCATAAGTGTCCTTTGCTATCCTATGACACTGAACCGTCTAGGATGGGAGATCTTTAGAGCCCCGTCTCTTATCATCATTAGTAGGACTTTGGGACATGCAAGTAATGCTGATAATAATGATGATTGAGCGTGGGACTCTCAAACCACCTAGATTGAGCGACATAGTATCGATGACAGGAATGATACTTTGTGAGAGGCTTAGTGCGGTGCTTATTTACGCCGCATATATCATTGCCTATGTAGCAAGTTTAGGCTACTGCGCTGTGCAGTAGTCATTGCGATATTGAGCAACCATTTGCTATATCCGATCTCATGGACCTTTTAACCATATGGGATGGAAGGGCCAACCTTTAAAGTAGGGGAGGTCCATCCTTGTTTTTAGAGCTGAATGCACAACCAGTGCCGGCTAGCAGTCGTCTCATTGGGGATGCTGCAGGGCAGTAGCTACTAGTTCACGTGGCATGACGACCCCCTTTAACAATCGAAGGCTGCCCAACCCTGGAAAATACATTTTTATTCACAGAAGAATGGGAAACAGATGTTCAGAAACTGATGTTCACTCACCTTTTCCGGAACAGTGGTGTTTGCAATGGCCGGGAATATGAAGAGCGGGCTAGTGTTTATTTAGCTTTATTCAAAATCGCTCATTCCTGATCTGTCTGGCTGGCAAGCTGCGCCGAAAACAGTTCTTATGTATTTATGAATCCCCGGCCCTAATTTTATAATCACTACCTACGGAAAGCTAGTTTCTCACATCCAGTTTGTTGAGAATGATACCTAGCAGTTGTATTTTTAAGGTGCGGCTGCAAAGGGTGGCACTTTGCCGAAATCTGAGGAAAAACGAAAGTTGCCATTTTTTTTAGAAACTGTATTGTGAGCTTCATGTCTCCAATTTTATCGGCATTTAAAATGTAGTCAGTTCACAAAGTAATCTTGAGAGAAGAGTGTCACGTTAATGAAAACTGTCGGTATCAAAACTGTCACGTCAATGAAAACTGTCGGCATCGGAACTGTATTGTCATTGAAAATTGTGGGGATTAAAACTATCCTGGTTAGCTGTCAATTATATCAAAAAGAAAACTCTAGTTTCCACTTTTGTATATGATGCAGGGAAACGTCAACGAAAAGAACTAATAATTTTACCTGGAACCTGGGTCGCGAGGTGACGTCACCAAAAAGTTTTAAGATGCGAAATAAACCCAGGGGTTATAATTGCCGTCTTTTCTGAGCTCAATGATGTATAGTTTTACAAATTATGGCATATTTAAATTTTAATAACAGGCCTGATATGCGGATCCAGAGGGCTAGTGGGGGCACTTGCCCCCCCCACCCGCCCCTCGACTTTCGGCGCCCTCTGAAAGTTTCTTGGCGCCCCCTGATATGGCGCCTCCCCCCTCAGAATGCGAATATCGGCACCCCCACGATAGTTTTGGCGCCCACCTCATATATTTTCCCGTCCGAAAATGGTGCCCCTCTGGTCCGGATCGCTCCCACCGATCGGAGGTTTGGATCTGCCTGACAAGCCAACAAGGATAGCACTGTATGGTGAACCGGCGCAAATGTTCGAGGCTATAACTCAGTAACGGTAGACAGGATCGAGCGGAAAAATTTTTACTGAATGCAGTGCTGTGAGTAAGGTCGTAGCTTATATGATTCAGAATTGGTGACATGAAGGTTGATACCTATTCGAAAACATGTGGTCGGTTTGTCGTTTTTCCCTCACGATGAAATATAGAGTTCTACTAGAACTCAAGCTGAGATATGACATTTTCGGACGGAAAGGGTGCTCCTGTGTCCCAGTGGCGATTTTGCTTTTTCAGTTCTTGCCCTGAAAAATATGTTAGGTTTGGGCCTTGGTGGCAGAAAACGAAGAGACTTCTTATTTGTGTTTGCATAAGTCAGCTGTAGAGAGATCTACCGGACTCCTACATCGATCTCCCTCGGTTTGAACAGCTTCGATGTCCGTGGGGGTATAGCTCAGTGGTAGAGCATTCGACTGCAGATCGAGAGGTCCCCGGTTCAAATCCGGGTGCCCCCTATTTTCACACTGTAGTTGGGTTTGTGAGCGTTTTGGTTTCCTGAATGTTCTAAAGGACGTTGTTACCAAACAGGCTGGTTCTTTGCTTCGACTTTCACAGACCACGCCTTCATTTCACACTGTAGTTGGGTTTGTGAGCGTTTTGGTTTCCTGAATGTTCTAAAGGACGTTGTTACCAAACAGGCTGGTTCTTTGCTTCGACTTTCACAGACCACGCCTTCTTTCGCGGGGATCAATCGGTAGTTTAATCGTTGCAGTACGAAACTCCAAGAAGCAACTGCAAACGATGGACTCGGCGAGACGTGTCCTTGATACTGGATATTTGCGAACCCTTATACCATGTAATGTCTGGGGACCGTATCTGGTATCTGCATGACCTTTGCAGTCCACTCAGCTGTGCCCTGGGCGTTCTGTGAATATTCTGACTCATTGCAGATTGTGCAATGAGCATGCAATTTGCGCATTACAGTTTGACCTCTGTGAGCTATTGCAGAGCACCCGTGTCACCCCTGAGCTGTTGCAGAGCGCCTGTGTGACCTATGTACTATTGCAAAGCGCCTGTGGGACCTCTGTAAGATGTTGCAGAGCCTCTGTGAGCTATTGCAGAGCGCCCGTGTGACCTCTGTGATCTGTTGCAGAGGACCCGTGTGACCTCTGTGACCTGTGTGACCTGTGTGAGCTGTTGCAGAGCGCCCGTGTGACCTGTGTGAGCTGTTGCAGAGCGCCCGTGTGACCTGTGTGAGCTGTTGCAGAGCACCCGTGTGACCTGTGTGAGATGTTGCAGAGCGTCCGTGTGACCTCTGTGAGCTGTTGCAGAGCGCCCGTGTGACCTCTGTGAGCTGTTGCAGAGCACCCGTGTGACCTCTGTGACCTGTGTGACCTGTGTGAGCTGTTGCAGAGCACCCGTGTGACCTCTGTGAGCTATTGCAGAGCGTCCGTGTGACCTCTGTGAGCTGTTGCAGAGCACCCGTGTGACCTCTGTGAGCTGTTGCAGAGCGTCCGTGTGACCTCTGTGAGCTGTTGCAGAGCACCCGTGTGACCTCTGTGAGCTGTTGCAGAGCACCCGTGTGACCTCTGTGACCTGTGTGACCTGTGTGAGCTGTTGCAGAGCACCCGTGTGACCTCTGTGAGCTGTTGCAGAGCGTCCGTGTGACCTCTGTGAGCTGTTGCAGAGCACCTGTGTGACCTCTGTGAGCTGTTGCAGAGCGCCCGTGTGACCTCTGTGAGCTGTTGCAGAGCACCCGTGTGACCTCTGTGACCTGTGTGACCTGTGTGAGCTGTTGCAGAGCACCCGTGTGACCTCTGTGAGCTGTTGCAGAGCGTCCGTGTGACCTCTGTGAGCTGTTGCAGAGCACCCATGTGACCTCTGTGACCTTGTGAGCTGTTGCAGAGCGCCTGTGTGACCTCTGTGAGATGTTGCAGAGCGCCCGTGTGACCTCTGTGAGCTGTTGCAGAGCGCCCGTGTGACCTCTGTGAGCTGTTGCAGAGAACCCGTGTGACCTCTGTGAGCTGTTGCAGAGCACCCGTGTGACCTCTGTGAGCTGTTGCAGAGCACCCGTGTGACCTCTGTGACCTGTTGCAGAGCGCCCGTGTGACCTCTGTGCCTGTGAGCTGTTGCAGAGCGCCCGTGTGACCTGTGTGAGATGTTGCAGAGCGTCCGTGTGACCTCTGTGAGCTGTTGCAGAGCGCCCGTGTGACCTCTGTGAGCTGTTGCAGAGAATCCGTGTGACCTCTGTGAGCTGTTGCAGAGCACCCGTGTGACCTCTGTGAGCTGTTGCAGAGCACCTGTGTGACCTCTGTGAGCTGTTGCAGAGCGTCCGTGTGACCTCTGTGAGCTGTTGCAGAGCGCCCGTGTGACCTCTGTGACCTGTTGCATAGGACCCGTGTGACCTCTGTGACCTGTGTGACCTGTGTGAGCTGTTGCAGAGCGCCCGTGTGACCTGTGTGAGCTGTTGCAGAGCGTCCGTGTGACCTGTGTGAGCTGTTGCAGAGCGTCCGTGTGACCTCTGTGAGCTGTTGCAGAGCACCCGTGTGACCTCTGTGACCTGTGGTTGCAGAGGACCCGTGTGACCTCTGTGACCTGTGTGAGCTGTTGCAGAGCGCCCGTGTGACCTGTGTGAGCTGTTGCAGAGCGTCCGTGTGACCTCTGTGAGCTGTTGCAGAGCGTCCGTGTGACCTCTGTGAGCTGTTGCAGAGCACCTGTGTGACCTCTGTGAGCTGTTGCAGAGCGTCCGTGTGACCTGTGTGAGCTGTTGCAGAGCGTCTGTGTGACCTCTGTGAGCTGTTGCAGAGCACCTGTGTGACCTCTGTGACCTGTTGCATAGGACCCGTGTGACCTCTGTGACCTGTGTGACCTGTGTGAGCTGTTGCAGAGCGCCCGTGTGACCTGTGTGAGCTGTTGCAGAGTGTCCGTGTGACCTGTGTGAGCTGTTGCAGAGCGTCCGTGTGACCTCTGTGAGCTGTTGCAGAACACCTGTGTGACCTCTGTGAGCTGTTGCAGAGGACCCGTGTGACCTCTGTGACCTGTGTGACCTGTGTGAGCTGTTGCAGAGCGCCCGTGTGACCTGTGTGAGCTGTTGCAGAGCGTCCGTGTGACCTGTGTGAGCTGTTGCAGAGCGTCCGTGTGACCTCTGTGAGCTGTTGCAGAGCACCTGTGTGACCTCTGTGAGCTGTTGCAGAGGACCCGTGTGACCTCTGTGACCTGTGTGACCTGTGTGAGCTGTTGCAGAGCGCCTGTGTGAGCTGTTGCAGAGCGCCCGTGTGACCTGTGTGAGCTGTTGCAGAGCGTCCGTGTGACCTCTGTGAGCTGTTGCAGAGCACCCGTGTGACCTCTGTGACCTGTGTGAGCTGTTGCAGAGCGCCCGTGTGACCTGTGTGAGCTGTTGCAGAGCGCCCGTGTGACCTGTGTGAGCTGTTGCAGAGCGCCCGTGTGACCTGTGTGAGCTGTTGCAGAGCGCCCGTGTGACCTCTTTGAGCTGTTGCAGAGCGCCCGTGTGACCTCTGTGAGCTGTTGCAGAGCACCCGTGTGACCTCTGTGACCCGTGTGACCTCTGTGACCTGGACCTCTGTGAGCTGTTGCAGAGCACCCGTGTGACCTCTGTGACCTGTGTGACCTCTGTGAGCTGTTGCAGAGCGTCCGTGTGACCTCTGTGAGCTGTTGCAGAGCACCTGTGTGACCTCTGTGAGCTGTTGCAGAGCGTCCGTGTGACCTCTGTGAGCTGTTGCAGAGCACCTGTGTGACCTCTGTGAGCTGTTGCAGAGCGTCCGTGTGACCTCTGTGAGCTGTTGCAGAGCACCCGTGTGACCTCTGTGACCTGTTGCATAGGACCCGTGTGACCTGTGTGACCTCTGTGACCTGTTGCAGAGGACCCGTGTGACCTCTGTGACCTGTGTGACCTGTGTGAGCTGTTGCAGAGCACCCGTGTGACCTCTGTGAGCTGTTGCAGAGCGTCCGTGTGACCTCTGTGAGCTGTTGCAGAGCACCCGTGTGACCTGTGTGACCTGTTGCATAGGACCCGTGTGACCTGTGTGACCTGTTGCAGAGGACCCGTGTGACCTCTGTGACCTGTGTGACCTGTGTGAGATGTTGCAGAGCGTCCGTGTGACCTCTGTGAGCTGTTGCAGAGCGCCCGTGTGACCTCTGTGAGCTGTTGCAGAGCACCCGTGTGACCTCTGTGAGCTGTTGCAGAGCGTCCGTGTGACCTCTGTGAGCTGTTGCAGAGCACCTGTGTGACCTCTGTGAGCTGTTGCAGAGCGTCCGTGTGACCTCTGTGAGCTGTTGCAGAGCACCCGTGTGACCTCTGTGACCTGGTGCATAGGACCCGTGTGACCTCTGTGACCTGTGTGACCTGTGTGAGCTGTTGCAGAGCGTCCGTGTGACCTGTGTGAGCTGTTGCAGAGCGTCCTTGTGACCTGTGTGAGCTGTTGCAGAGCGTCCGTGTGACCTCTGTGAGCTGTTGCAGAGCGTCCGTGTGACCTCTGTGAGCTGTTGCAGAGCACCCGTGTGACCTCTGTGACCTGTTGCATAGGACCCGTGTGAGCTCTGTGACCTGTGTGACCTGTGTGAGCTGTTGCAGAGCGTCCGTGTGACCTGTGCGAACTGTTGCAGAGCGCCCGTGTGACCTGTGTGAGCTGTTGCAGAGCGTCCGTGTGACCTGTGTGAGCTGTTGCAGAGCGTCCGTGTGACCTCTGTGAGCTGTTGCAGAGCACCTGTGTGACCTCTGTGAGCTATTGCAGAGGACCCGTGTGACCTCTGTGACCTGTGTGACCTGTGTGAGCTGTTGCAGAGCGCCCGTGTGACCTGTGTGAGTTGTTGCAGAGCGCCCGTGTGACCTGTGTGAGCTGTTGCAGAGCACCCGTGTGACCTCTGTGAGCTGTTGCAGAGCGTCCGTGTGACCTCTGTGAGCTGTTGCAGAGCACCCGTGTGACCTCTGTGACCTGTTGCATAGGACCCGTGTGACCTCTGTGACCTGTGTGACCTGTGTGAGCTGTTGCAGAGCGCCCGTGTGACCTGTGTGAGCTGTTGCAGAGCGCCCGTGTGACCTGTGTGAGCTGTTGCAGAGCGCCCGTGTGACCTCTGTGAGCTGTTGCAGAGCGCCCGTGTGACCTCTGTGAGCTGTTGCAGAGCACCCGTGTGACCTCTGTGAGCTGTTGCAGAGCGTCCGTGTGACCTGTGTGAGCTGTTGCAGAGCGTCCGTGTGACCTCTGTGAGCTGTTGCAGAGCACCCGTGTGACCTCTGTGAGCTATTACAGAGATCTGTGTGACCTCTGTGACCTGTGTGACCTGTGTGAGCTGTTGCAGAGCCCCGTGTGACCTGTGTGAGCTGTTGCAGAGCGCCCGTGTGACCTGTGTGAGCTGTTGCAGAGCGTCCGTGTGACCTCTGTGAGCTGTTTCAGAGCGTCCGTGTGACCTCTGTGACCTGTTGCATAGGACCCGTGTGACCTGTGTGACCTGTGTGAGCTGTTGCAGAGCGCCCGTGTGACCTGTGTGAGCTGTTGCAGAGCGTCCGTGTGACCTCTGTGAGCTGTTGCAGAGCGCCCGTGTGACCTCTGTGAGCTGTTGCAGAGCACCCGTGTGACCTCTGTGAGCTGTTGCAGAGCGTCCGTGTGACCTCTGTGAGCTGTTGCAGAGCGTCCGTGTGACCTCTGTGAGCTGTTGCAGAGCACCTGTGTGACCTCTGTGACCTCACTTCTGTACTTAGCTTTACCAGCTGTTGCAGAGCGTCCGTGTGACCTCTGTGAGCTGTTGCAGAGCACCCGTGTGACCTCTGTGACTGTTGCAGAGGACCCGTGTGACCTCTGTGACCTGTGTGACCTGTGTGAGCTGTTGCAGAGCGCCCGTGTGACCTGTGTGAGCTGTTGCAGAGCGTCCGTGTGACCTGTGTGAGCTGTTGCAGAGCGTCCGTGTGACCTCTGTGAGCTGTTGCAGAGCACCTGTGTGACCTCTGTGAGCTGTTGCAGAGGACCCGTGTGACCTTGTGACCTTGTATTGCAGAGCCCTGTGTGAGCTGTTGCAGAGCGCCCGTGTGACCTTAGCTTGAGGCACTGTGACCTTGTTTTGCAGAGCCGTACCTCTGACCTGTGTGACCTGTGTGAGCTGTTGCAGAGCGCCCGTGTGACCTGTGTGAGCTGTTGCAGAGCGCCCGTGTGACCTGTGTGAGCTGTTGCAGAGCGCCCGTGTGACCTGTGGAGCTGTTGCAGAGCGCCCGTGTGACCTCTGTGAGCTGTTGCAGAGCGTCCGTGTGACCTCTGTGAGCTGTTGCAAGCACCGTTGACCTAGAGCTGTGCAAGACCCGTGTGACCTCTGTGACCTGTGTGACCTGTGTGAGCTGTTGCAGAGCGCCCGTGTGACCTCTGTGAGCTGTTGCAGAGCGCCCGTGTGACCTCTGTGAGCTGTTGCAGAGCGTCCGTGTGACCTCTGTGAGCTGTTGCAGAGCACCTGTGTGACCTCTGTGAGCTGTTGCAGAGCGTCCGTGTGACCTCTGTGAGCTGTTGCAGAGCACCCGTGTGACCTCTGTGACCTGTTGCATAGGACCCGTGTGACCTGTGTGACCTGGACCTGTTGCAGAGGACCCGTGTGACCTCTGTGACCTGTGTGACCTGTGTGAGCTGTTGCAGAGCGCCCGTGTGACCTCTGTGAGCTGTTGCAGAGCGTCCGTGTGACCTCTGTGAGCTGTTGCAGAGCGTCCGTGTGACCTCTGTGAGCTGTTGCAGAGCACCTGTGTGACCTCTGTGAGCTGTTGCAGAGGACCCGTGTGACCTCTGTGACCTGTGTGACCTGTGTGAGCTGTTGCAGAGCGCCCGTGTGACCTGTGTGAGCTGTTGCAGAGCGCCCGTGTGACCTGTGTGAGCTGTTGCAGAGCACCCGTGTGACCTGTGTGAGCTGTTGCAGAGCGCCCGTGTGACCTCTGTGAGCTGTTGCAGAGCACCTGTGTGACCTCTGTGAGCTGTTGCAGAGCGTCCGTGTGACCTCTGTGAGCTGTTGCAGAGCACCCGTGTGACCTCTGTGACCTGTTGCATAGGACCCGTGTGACCTCTGTGACCTGTGTGACCTGTGTGAGCTGTTGCAGAGCGTCCGTGTGACCTGTGTGAGCTGTTGCAGAGCGCCCTTGTGACCTGTGTGAGCTGTTGCAGAGCGTCCGTGTGACCTCTGTGAGCTGTTGCAGAGCGTCCGTGTGACCTCTGTGAGCTGTTGCAGAGCACCCGTGTGACCTCTGTGACCTGTTGCATAGGACCCGTGTGAGCTCTGTGACCTGTGTGACCTGTGTGAGCTGTTGCAGAGCGTCCGTGTGACCTGTGCGAGCTGTTGCAGAGCGCCCGTGTGACCTGTGTGAGCTGTTGCAGAGCGTCCGTGTGACCTGTGTGAGCTGTTGCAGAGCGTCCGTGTGACCTCTGTGAGCTGTTGCAGAGC
Organism: Lepas anatifera; assembly: GCA_034440635.1. Lineage (NCBI taxonomy): Eukaryota > Metazoa > Arthropoda > Thecostraca > Lepadidae > Lepas > Lepas anatifera. The sequence continues at coordinate 57,367 of JAOTON010001557.1, read as the reverse complement.
ACCTGTGTGACCTCTGTGAGCTATTGCAGAGGACCCGTGTGACCTCTGTGACCTGTGTGACCTGTGTGAGCTGTTGCAGAGCGCCCGTGTGACCTGTGTGAGTTGTTGCAGAGCGCCCGTGTGACCTGTGTGAGCTGTTGCAGAGCACCCGTGTGACCTCTGTGAGCTGTTGCAGAGCGTCCGTGTGACCTCTGTGAGCTGTTGCAGAGCACCCGTGTGACCTCTGTGACCTGTTGCATAGGACCCGTGTGACCTCTGTGACCTGTGTGACCTGTGTGAGCTGTTGCAGAGCGCCCGTGTGACCTGTGTGAGCTGTTGCAGAGCGCCCGTGTGACCTGTGTGAGCTGTTGCAGAGCGCCCGTGTGACCTGTGTGAGCTGTTGCAGAGCGCCCGTGTGACCTGTGTGAGCTGTTGCAGAGCGTCCGTGTGACCTCTGTGAGCTGTATCAGAGCGTCCGTGTGACCTCTGTGAGCTGTTGCAGAGCACCTGTGTGACCTCTGTGAGCTGCTGTTGCAGAGCGTCCGTGTGACCTCTGTGAGCTGTTGCAGAGCACCCGTGTGACCTCTGTGACCTGTTGCATAGGACCCGTGTGACCTGTGTGACCTGTGTGAGCTGTTGCAGAGCGCCCGTGTGACCTGTGTGAGATGTTGCAGAGCGTCCGTGTGACCTCTGTGAGCTGTTGCAGAGCGCCCGTGTGACCTCTGTGAGCTGTTGCAGAGCACCCGTGTGACCTCTGTGAGTTGTTGCAGAGCGTCCGTGTGACCTCTGTGAGCTGTTGCAGAGCACCTGTGTGACCTCTGTGAGCTGTTGCAGAGCGTCCGTGTGACCTCTGTGAGCTGTTGCAGAGCACCCGTGTGACCTCTGTGACCTACGTTGCAGAGGACCCGTGTGACCTCTGTGACCTGTGTGACCTGTGTGAGCTGTTGCAGAGCGCCCGTGTGACCTCTGTGAGCTGTTGCAGAGCGTCCGTGTGACCTTGTGAGCTGTTGCAGAGCGTCCGTGTGACCTCTGTGAGCTGTTGCAGAGCACCTGTGTGACCTCTGTGAGCTGTTGCAGAGCACCCGTGTGACCTCTGATAGGACCCGTGTGACCTCTGTGACCTGTGTGACCTGTGTGAGCTGTTGCAGAGCGCCGTGTGACCTGTGTGAGCTGTTGCAGAGCGCCCGTGTGACCTGTGTGAGCTGTTGCAGAGCGCCCGTGTGACCTGTGTGAGCTGTTGCAGAGCGCCCGTGTGACCTGTGTGAGCTGTTGCAGAGCACCCGTGTGACCTCTGTGAGCTGTTGCAGAGCGTCCGTGTGACCTCTGTGAGCTGTTGCAGAGCACCCGTGTGACCTCTGTGACCTGTTGCATAGGACCCGTGTGACCTCTGTGACCTGTGTGACCTGTGTGAGCTGTTGCAGAGCGCCCGTGTGACCTGTGTGAGCTGTTGCAGAGCGCCCGTGTGACCTGTGTGAGCTGTTGCAGAGCGTCCGTGTGACCTCTGTGAGCTGTTGCAGAGCGTCCGTGTGACCTCTGTGAGCTGTTGCAGAGCACCCGTGTGACCTCTGTGACCTGTTGCATAGGACCCGTGTGACTCTGTGACCTGTGTGACCTGTGTGAGCTGTTGCAGAGCGCCCGTGTGACCTGTGCGAGCTGTTGCAGAGCGCCCGTGTGACCTGTGTGAGCTGTTGCAGAGCGTCCGTGTGACCTGTGTGAGCTGTTGCAGAGCGTCCGTGTGACCTCTGTGAGCTGTTGCAGAGCACCTGTGTGACCTCTGTGAGCTGTTGCAGAGGACCCGTGTGACCTCTGTGACCTGTGTGACCTGTGTGAGCTGTTGCAGAGCGCCCGTGTGACCTGTGTGAGCTGTTGCAGAGCTTTAGTTTGCAGAGCACCCGTGTGACCTCTGGAGCTGTGCGAGGTCTGTGACGGAGCTTTGCGAACCCGTGTGACTGTGACCTGTTGCATAGGACCCGTGTGACCTCTGTGACCTGTGTGACCTGTGTGAGCTGTTGCAGAGCGCCCGTGTGACCTGTGTGAGCTGTTGCAGAGCGTCCGTGTGACCTGTGTGAGCTGTTGCAGAGCGCCCGTGTGACCTCTGTGAGCTGTTGCAGAGCACCTGTGTGACCTCTGTGAGCTGTTGCAGAGGACCCGTGTGACCTCTGTGACCTGTGTGACCTGTGTGAGCTGTTGCAGAGCGCCCGTGTGACCTGTGTGAGCTGTTGCAGAGCGCCCGTGTGACCTGTGTGAGCTGTTGCAGAGCGCCCGTGTGACCTGTGTGAGCTGTTGCAGAGCGCCCGTGTGACCTGTGTGAGCTGTTGCAGAGCACCCGTGTGACCTCTGTGAGCTGTTGCAGAGCGTCCGTGTGACCTCTGTGAGCTGTTGCAGAGCACCCGTGTGACCTCTGTGACCTGTTGCATAGGACCCGTGTGACCTCTGTGACCTGTGTGACCTGTGTGAGCTGTTGCAGAGCACCCGTGTGACCTCTGTGAGCTGTTGCAGAGCGTCCGTGTGACCCTTGTGAGCTGTTGCAGAGCACCCGTGTGACCTCTGTGACCTGTTGCATAGGACCCGTGTGACCTCTGTGACCTGTGTGACCTGTGTGAGCTGTTGCAGAGCGCCCGTGTGACCTGTGTGAGCTGTTGCAGAGCGCCCGTGTGACCTGTGTGAGCTGTTGCAGAGCGCCCGTGTGACCTGTGTGAACTGTTGCAGAGCACCCGTGTGACCTCTGTGAGCTGTTGCAGAGCGTCCGTGTGACCTCTGTGATCTGTTGCAAGACCCGTGTGACTGTGTGACCTGTGTGAGCTGTTGCAGAGCGCCCGTGTGACCTGTGTGAGATGTTGCAGAGCGTCCGTGTGACCTCTGTGAGCTGTTGCAGAGCGCCCGTGTGACCTCTGTGAGCTGTTGCAGAGCACCCGTGTGACCTCTGTGAGCTGTTGCAGCTGCTGTTGCAGAGCGTCCGTGTGACCTGTGTGAGCTGTTGCAGAGCGTCCGTGTGACCTCTGTGAGCTGTTGCAGAGCACCTGTGTGACCTCTGTGAGCTATTGCAGAGGACCCGTGTGACCTCTGTGACCTGTGTGACCTGTGTGAGCTGTTGCAGAGCCCCGTGTGACCTGTGTGAGTTGTTGCAGAGCGCCCGTGTGACCTGTGTGAGCTGTTGCAGAGCACCCGTGTGACCTCTGTGAGCTGTTGCAGAGCGTCCGTGTGACCTCTGTGAGCTGTTGCAGAGCACCCGTGTGACCTCTGTGACCTGTTGCATAGGACCCGTGTGACCTCTGTGACCTGTGTGACCTGTGTGAGCTGTTGCAGAGCGCCCGTGTGACCTGTGTGAGCTGTTGCAGAGCGCCCGTGTGACCTGTGTGAGCTGTTGCAGAGCGCCCGTGTGACCTGTGTGAGCTGTTGCAGAGCGCCCGTGTGACCTGTGTGAGCTGTTGCAGAGCGTCCGTGTGACCTCTGTGAGCTGTATCAGAGCGTCCGTGTGACCTCTGTGAGCTGTTGCAGAGCACCTGTGTGACCTCTGTGAGCTGTTGCAGAGCGTCCGTGTGACCTCTGTGAGCTGTTGCAGAGCACCCGTGTGACCTCTGTGACCTGTTGCATAGGACCCGTGTGACCTGTGTGACCTGTGTGAGCTGTTGCAGAGCGCCCGTGTGACCTGTGTGAGATGTTGCAGAGCGTCCGTGTGACCTCTGTGAGCTGTTGCAGAGCGCCCGTGTGACCTCTGTGAGCTGTTGCAGAGCACCCGTGTGACCTCTGTGAGCTGTTGCAGAGCGTCCGTGTGACCTCTGTGAGCTGTTGCAGAGCACCTGTGTGACCTCTGTGAGCTGTTGCAGAGCGTCCGTGTGACCTCTGTGAGCTGTTGCAGAGCACCCGTGTGACCTCTGTGACCTGTTGCATAGGACCCGTGTGACCTCTGTGACCTGTGTGACCTGTGTGAGCTGTTGCAGAGCGCCCGTGTGACCTGTGTGAGCTGTTGCAGAGCGTCCGTGTGACCTGTGTGAGCTGTTGCAGAGCGTCCGTGTGACCTCTGTGAGCTGTTGCAGAGCACCTGTGTGACCTCTGTGAGCTGTTGCAGAGGACCCGTGTGACCTCTGTGACCTGTGTGACCTGTGTGAGCTGTTGCAGAGCGCCCGTGTGACCTGTGTGAGCTGTTGCAGAGCGCCCGTGTGACCTGTGTGAGCTGTTGCAGAGCGCCCGTGTGACCTGTGTGAGCTGTTGCAGAGCGCCCGTGTGACCTGTGTGAGCTGTTGCAGAGCACCCGTGTGACCTCTGTGAGCTGTTGCAGAGCGTCCGTGTGACCTCTGTGAGCTGTTGCAGAGCACCCGTGTGACCTCTGTGACCTGTTGCATAGGACCCGTGTGACCTTTGTGACCTGTGTGACCTGTGGAGCTGTTGCAGAGCGCCCGTGTGACCTGTGTGAGCTGTTGCAGAGCGCCCGTGTGACCTGTGTGAGCTGTTGCAGAGCGCCCGTGTGACCTGTGTGAGCTGTTGCAGAGCGTCCGTGTGACCTCTGTGAGCTGTTGCAGAGCACCCGTGTGACCTCTGTGACCTGTTGCATAGGACCCGTGTGACCTCTGTGACCTGTGTGACCTGTGTGAGCTGTTGCAGAGCGCCCGTGTGACCTGTGTGAGCTGTTGCAGAGCGTCCGTGTGACCTGTGTGAGCTGTTGCAGAGCGTCCGTGTGACCTCTGTGAGCTGTTGCAGAGCACCTGTGTGACCTCTGTGAGCTGTTGCAGAGGACCCGTGTGACCTCTGTGACCTGTGTGACCTGTGTGAGCTGTTGCAGAGCGCCCGTGTGACCTGTGTGAGCTGTTGCAGAGCGCCCGTGTGACCTGTGTGAGCTGTTGCAGAGCGCCCGTGTGACCTGTGTGAGCTGTTGCAGAGCGCCCGCGTGACCTGTGTGAGCTGTTGCTGAGCCCCGTGTGACCTGTGTGAGCTGTTGCAGAGCACCCGTGTGACCTCTGTGAGCTGTTGCAGAGCGTCCGTGTGACCTCTGTGAGCTGTTGCAGAGCACCCGTGTGACCTCTGTGACCTGTTGCATAGGACCCGTGTGACCTCTGTGACCTGTGTGACCTGTGTGAGCTGTTGCAGAGCGCCCGTGTGACCTGTGTGAGCTGTTGCAGAGCGTCCGTGTGACCTCTGTGAGCTGTTGCAGAGCACCTGTGTGACCTCTGTGACCTGTTGCATAGGACCCGTGTGACCTCTGTGACCTGTGTGACCTGTGTGAGCTGTTGCAGAGCGCCCGTGTGACCTGTGTGAGCTGTTGCAGAGCGCCCGTGTGACCTGTGTGAGCTGTTGCAGAGCGCCCGTGTGACCTGTGTGAGCTGTTGCAGAGCGCCCGTGTGACCTGTGTGAGCTGTTGCAGAGCGTCCGTGTGACCTCTGTGAGCTGTTGCAGAGCGTCCGTGTGACCTCTGTGAGCTGTTGCAGAGCACCTGTGTGACCTCTGTGACCTGTTGCAGAGGACCCGTGTGACCTGTGTGACCTGTGTGAGCTGTTGCAGAGCGCCTGTGTGAGCTGTTGCAGAGCGCCCGTGTGACCTGTGTGAGCTGTTGCAGAGCGTCCGTGTGACCTCTGTGAGCTGTTGCAGAGCGTCCGTGTGACCTCTGTGACCTCTGTGAGATGTTGCAGAGCCTCTGTGAGCTGTTGCAGAGCACCCGTGTGACCTCTGTGACCTGTTGCAGAGGACCCGTGTGACCTCTGTGACCTGTGTGACCTGTGTGACCTGTGTGACCTGTGTGAGCTGTTGCAGAGCGCCCGTGTGACCTCTGTGAGCTGTTGCAGAGGACCCGTGTGACCTGTGTGACCTCTATACTATTACAGAGCGCCCAGCTGCGGCCGGTGGACGCGGTCATGGCACGTGTGGGCGCCGGTGACTGTCAGATGAAGGGCGTCTCCACCTTCATGGCGGAGATGCTGGAGACGGCCGCCATTCTCAGGGTGCGTCACTGGGCTGATGCTGGCCACTCAGTGGTTGAAAGGGTGGTGTGAGCAGTCAATTGATCAAAGGTGGGGGCTGGATGGAGATCATGGGGAAACCGCATGATACTTTTTCCTGTTTTAAGTTCTTCTCTGCTATTTTGGAATCTGTTGTATACATGAGTACATATTTTATTTCCATGTAGTTTGGCTTTCGTATGCATGTGAGAAAAAAACAAATCGCTTAGCTAATTTAATATGCACATTGATATATGCATTTCCTGATGATGTTCCATTTCCTATGCCTAAGTGCAAGGAGAAAATATAGGAAGAAATTGGCTGAGTTTACACGGAAATACGTTGAAGAATTCATACTACCCCAAGAAAAGTTCAACTTAGTTTCCAAAACAAACGCAAAGACAAAATATTCTGATCATGATGTTCTCTAGAGCATCATTATATATGATGTACCACCATTGGCCCTAGACTTAGATGGTTAGATCGTGAGTGAACTGGCAACCTTCGCTCCTTCTCCTATCCTTCACTTTTGGTTAATCACGGCACCAGTGGTCTCTGTCTTCTCCATGGATCCGCCTTGTCCTATCCCGTCGAGTTATCCTGTCTTATCCCTGGGTGCATTTAGCTTTGTTTGATCCCTTCTACCGCTCACTGCTTACAACGACGAGCAGCTTAATTTCCACGGAATTATTGTGGTAAAGTTTTTTTCATATGTCTTCAACTTATCTGCATAATGAAACAAAAGCTCGCTACGTGTATCCTGGCTAGTATGTTTTTGTAATGGTGGCCAGGCTCTACTCCCCGTTCCTGCCTTCATTTTTGCGTCTTTTAACCGATGAGGAATTGCCTGCAGTCGGCTACGAAGAACTCGCTGATCGTGATTGACGAGTTGGGCCGTGGAACCTCCACCTATGACGGCTTCGGGCTGGCCTGGGCCATATCAGAGTGAGTAGTTTGACTCATGTGGTATCGGCCTGTATCTGCCTCCACCTGAGGCGCTGGGGGGGGCGTAGAGCACAGTGTCCCAAAACCTGGGGTGCTGGGTGCAGAACGACACCCAGTCAAGCAGAATTTTCCACTCACTTTTATATATTTTTGGCTGAATTTTCCACTCACTTCCAACAATACTTACTACTATTGAATTTTACTCAACAATACTTACTACAAAGGCCAGTTCCATTGCCTCCTCTACCAACGTCCACTGGAAAAAGAGAGCAGCAGAATCGACTAGAAGATCGCCAAATTAACTCGGCTCTTACGGGTTTCTTTCGCTTTTCTGCAAGAAAATCTGGCGATTTCTATTTTTCTGGCCAATTATACCTGGCATCCTTACCTCCACCGATTTCAGTGGAACAACTGAATCGAAATTCTGGCGCGGGCAAGACGCTCAGTGCCCCCTGCCCCACCGGAGAAAGTTCCAATGGGTGAGCACCGCCACTAAATTCCACCACTCACAAAATTGGTGAGTGGAAAATTAGACACCCTAGCCTTGTGTTGCCAAAAAATGAGCTAACCTCTTTCAAAGATACATTTCTGGAAAGCAGTTTATCTGTGCACATGATTTCTAGGCTTACGTCCTTGAAAAATTGTTTTTTTTGTATTTCTGGCACCGAGAATAGTGAAAAACCATTTTTGGCCATCTTGTTGTTAAAACAATTATCTTGAAATTTGTATGCTAAGCAGCATATTTTTAACATTGTATGTTAGAAAATTGACCATTTATTGCGAAGAAAATAATTATTATCCATATCAACCCTTCATTGCTGCGTCTACGCCCTGTGACACCCAAATCCACTCACGACACCCTACGACACCCTAGGCATAAATACGCTATTTAAGTTGAACTGGAAGTGTCCGGTACTTGAATACATTGAAACTCTACATTTTCATTAAATGATTTTTTTGGACAACAAGAATGCATCCAGTTACCCTTCAAACATCGGCACTTTTTTGTATGGCTGGTCTACGGCGTGGACTTACCAAATCGCCGTCTTTACATCCAGTAAATAAAAGCGGCATCTTTAGGCTTTATGAAAGGCCGGTTTCATATTCGCTATTGACAAAAAATTGTTAGTCTTCCTCTTGGTGTGCTTTTAGTTGTATAATTTTCTAGTCTATAAGGGTTCAGAAAATTAATTTATAACAATTTTTGAAATTCAAATTATGTAGCTCATGCGACCGGCAAGTGGCAAGCCATGAGAAATTTAAAGTAGTAGTCGCTCTGACGCTTTCGCAACCGGCCGCGCCTGGCTGATAGAAGAGACGAAAGGAAGAAACAACAGAAAGAAGGCTGTAGCTTCGATTAGATTGATAGAAAGCAGCATATTCATATGAAGGTGGGTATATATGTGAAGAGGAGCAGGGGAATTGACAGGTAAAGAAAAGAAACTTTTAGCAAGAGTCTGGAAGAGTTTATTGTCATGATAGAAAGTTTGTAGTTTCGTCTGGGTTAGTTAAGTGTAAACCAAGGCTCTACTGGCCCCTATCATAGGTGTATGCGAGGTGCAGTGATTGCGGTCAGGAGTGGCCTCCAAAATTCCGATAACTATAGGTATAGGTATAGGAGGGGCGTTGCCCGGACAGAAAAACTATACAGTGTATGGTTAGATAATTAATTTTGGCACTAGGTATTGCATGAAAAAATCCCTTTTCATTTTTCACCACCTGCCGGTCTCGGAGGCCCCCTCTGCACAGTTGGTCTAAGGGGGGCCCCGATATTTCGTCTCAGGGGCACTTTAGAGCTGGTCGTGTGGGAGGGGAGAGGAGGGGCACAAGAGTTGGTGTAGGGAAGCCCCCCAAGAGCTGATCTTCATCCCACAAATGTTAGTCTTCGTGGCTCCCAGAGTTGTTTCCCCCGAAGGTTGGTCTCAGAGGCCCCCAAAAAGTTTTTTATTTGTGGCAGTTCACCAATTCCTTAAAAAAATTGGAAACTGCATCAGGGGGTTTCAGTTGGTAAAGATTTACCTGCTTAACCCCAATTTTTCACATGGTAATGGTCAAACAATGCTGCTTGGGGACGATTCAGAAATATTTACTTTGAGAAAATTAGAGGAAATATCCATCCTTCAGTTCAAACGAGGGCTCTGAGAGTTTACCACCTGAATACCCAAACTGGAAAATTTTTACTCCGCCATACATTTTGAGGGGAATTTTCCACTCACTCGCCATACATTCCGAGCTGAATTTTCCACTCGACACCCTAGCGCAAAACCTATTTTGGGTCACTGGTAGAGCAAAAAAAATTCTCCCGTAAACCACCGGGTTTGGCACCGGTTTATGTTAAAAAGTACCTGATGTGTTTTCACGGTGTTTGGCCCTGTTGCCCCCCCTTCCGACATCACCACCCAATGGTATCATCAGTGACCTGATGTCCCCTCTCCGCACCGTGTAATTATGATTGCATATAAGGTTTACAGGTCAGAATGCGCCACTTATTCTCACCAAAAATATCGCTCTGCTGTTCAACAAAACTTCGAAGCTAAGCTACGAACTTGTGTAGTACCCCGAAAAATGTCACCGCGGGGAACCGTATGACACAATACGTACCTTTTCCTATAAATGCATCAGGTGATCTTGTTGAGGCGGATGCTCAGACATTTGAAGTCAGTCCACACCCGACAAGACGCGTTTGATGCGACAGCCGAGTCAAGTGTCGTCCTTGTCGTCCTGTTCCTCTGCTTCCACTGGAGAGTCCAGATAGGATTTCGCCCGTCTTGATTGGTCGTGGCGACGCTTGAAGAAGTAAATGACGAACGAAAACACCACGATTGAAACAAAGAAAGCTATCAAAATCAATACTTCCGACAGATAGGTTTCTTTTTGCAGTATCTGTTGTAGTAAGTTTGGAGGCTCGATGGGCTGTGTGACCTCGTATTCGGGAAAGTGATAGGTTACCTGTTCATGGGAGTTACCTTTCTCACTGGTACTTTGGATGTCGCTTATGTTGCCGCCGGTGTCGGCACCTCTCATCTTCAGTCTCTATCCTGGTCTTTTTATTGTGAATGTGATACCAATCTCGGTGTTATACATGCGCTGAGCAATATGTGAAGGATCACTTCGTTTTGATCGGAAACTTTCTTTTTCGTTGGTTCAACAGTGCGCCCGGATGCGATGGGTGAAAGGCGTGCGACCTCTAATGTCGTGCGGGTCGATCGTGGTGAGAACTGGAGACAAGCAATAAGCTCATGTACATGTATTTTTAGACGTGGACTATCCTTAGCACGTGACTTTTTCAAGTTGCCGTCTGTGATAAACGCGGATGTTGATTCGTTTTTCACGTTGATGTTTCCAGAAACGAGTATGGGTGCTGCTTTTCATTTTGAGAAAAAAACTCGTTGACTTTACGTTTTCTCATAATAATACCTTTATGATGTATTATTAATGACGGTTGTGTCAGACTTGGAGAGTTTTTTTAAGTTGAACACTTACATTACAGGGTAGATATGCCAGTGGTGGAGTTTTACCATGATAAGACTGGTTTAGACATTAGACATGTCAGTGAACTTTACCAGGTTCTACCACCGCCCCGGCAAAAAAACGGTGGCACCGTACAGCATCTCACACATTGGCTTGTTATTTTAAACCGGGAATCCTTAACCGGATCCCTACTCTGCCGAGGTGTGGTGGGCTGGAGGCGGCGGCCAGTAGGATTTATTTGATGGAGTGAATACATTTTTCACCTTCAAAGAGGTACCTTGCGAACGGACAAAAACGTTTTATTAAAAGGTTTTTTTCCTGATGGACATGTCCTCCTCAATTTATCAGTTATGAAACACTAGTTTGGTTTCAGGGGGCCGAGAGAGGGTTCGGCCTCCCTCTATTTCGCTGTGGAGGGCCATGACCGGATTGTCCCCCCTTTGGATCCGCCCCAGGCTGTGACCCCTCTAGGTATTATATCCCTTTCCTTCATTGTCACTTATCCTCATCCTTACTGTCGCCTTCCAAAGTTTGTAATCAACTCATGCCTATCACAACACTTAAAAATAAGTCACCTTAATGGTGTGTACGTGTTCATAATAAATTAAACCTCTCAATATCCTGTGACATCGGCGTAGATACGAGGTGGAATGCGCCATTGTCTAGACCTCCAAATGATAATTGGACGCTTGGAGTAGGATACTTTGGAGGCGTGGTCTGAGATTAAGGGCCGCTTTTAAAATAAATTGTTTCCAGTAATAGCGTACATGATATGTGTATCAGCTGATTTATTTTCTTCCATGAACAATTTGTTCCCCCAAAAAATGTCACGGGGGTTTAACCGATTGTGTTGCACCCCAGGCACATCGCGCGTGAGCTGGGCGCCTACACCCTGTTCGCCACCCACTTCCACGAGCTGTCGGCGCTGGCGGCGGAGGTGCCCTGTGTGGAGAACCTGCACGTGACGGCTCTGACCACTGACGACCGGCTGACTTTCCTCTACCAGGTCATTACCTCTACTGTAACTCTTCCTCTTCCTCTCATTTACACGGGCGGACGGCAGCTGGAAGGTGGAACAATGGAATGGCCAGCTGATTTGTTCTTTGAGAAGTTATTTATGCTACTCTAACCTTATTGGAAGTAGTTGCTCGAGGGAAAGCTCAGTGCTCAGCGGCCCCCTGACGATACTATGCATTACCAACTCTATTCTGAGACTTTTTGATTTCAGGCAAACCTGTAAAAGAAACGTATACCTTTTGTTGGAAGCATAATTGATTTACATTGAAAAGTTCAAATCCGAATATATTATGTTTTGTATCTTTTCGTTGCTCTCATTCTTCGGCATTTAAAGAGAGGCGACACCGGTGTAAAGTGTGCGGGCAGGCATAGTTTGGAGCGTCTAAAGGACTCTCCCCGTCGCAGGTACAGCCTGGAGTATGCGATCAGAGCTTCGGCATCCACGTGGCCGAGATGGTGAAATTTCCCGCCAGATTAATAGAGGTGGGATACTTGGCGTGTTAGGTGGGCGCTGAACCTCAAGTACCGCTGACTTTTTTGTTTATATCTAGTTTCACAACTGTAAGCTTTCTCTTATATTTTATATTTGTCCTCTTATTGCCGAGTACTTCAAACTTCCATAGTGCTCTGAATGTAGCAATATTTTAGATTTTTATTTCGACCTCATCGGTTACATAGTTGCAGGTCAGCACTAAAGTTGTGTTAGGAATACACTGACTTCCCACGCCTTGTTACCGATGCCGTTTCGATATCTGTGTAACACACCTCGCGCGGTAGGACGCACGGAAGCGCGCCGCCGAACTGGAGGACTTTTACGGATCCCACCGGGACGCGATGGACCCGGCGCAGAAGACAACGTCCTCAGACGGGGGGTCCCAGGTGAGATACACAGACAATTGTAACTCGACCGGCGCAGAAGACAACGCCCGCGGACGGGGGTCCCAGGTGAGATACACGGACAATTGTAACTCGACCGGCGCAGAAGACAACGCCCGCGGACGGGGGTCCCAGGTGAGATACACAGACAATTGTAACTCGACCGGCGCAGAAGACAACGCCCGCGGACGGGGGTCCCAGGTGAGCAGGTGAAACTCGACCGGTCTGAAGCCCGCAATGGCGGTGGTAGACTAATTGCAGTAGGTGATTTTAACCTGCCGGAGATCGGTTGGAAGCTGGAGGCGGGCCGAGCGGTCCCCACTCTGATCCGCCGTACAGCTCGGGCGTGCCGATTCCTGGACAACTGCAACATATTCGGGCTGCACCAGTGGGTATGCGACCCTACCAGAGGCAACAACACACTGGACCTGGTGTTCTCGCGCGGACTGATCTGCCGGACTGTGGTTGGAGATGGCTGGTTGGATTCTGACCACAGGGAGGTTACGGCCATTCTCGAAATACCGGAGTGGAGACGACCTGTTGTAACTCGCACAACGGCTTTCAACTATAAAAAAGCCGATTTTGCCGGACTTCGTCTTGCGCTCTCTCTTCTCCCATGGACCATTCTGGATGAGATGGAGCTAAACGCAGCCGTCGACTCGTTCTACAGTATGCTCGAGGCTGCAATAACCGACTACATACCAACGACGACAATCCGACGCAAATATCCGCCGTGGTTCAGTGCAGCCACACGCCACGCACTACGTGAGAAAGAGCAGGCTTTCCGTAGGCTTCGCCGAAATTCCGTCCCGGAAAACAGACGCTTATTTGAAGAAAAAAGGAAAGCCCTCAAGGACATCTGTCGGCAGTCTTATGCTGACTATTTGTTCAAACTGGTCGAGTCCTTCAAAACTAACCCTAAGAGGTACTGGTCATTTTTAAAATGTTTTAATGGTAGGGGTAGCGTTTCTCCTGTTTTGTCTAGTGTCAACGGGCTAGTGTCTAGTGATGCTCAGAGGGCAGTATTATTGAATGAAGCGTTCTCTTCCAAATTTTGTCATGATCGTGTTGGCCTGTATCCCAATGCACCTGACTTCCACACGCCTGTGCTGAGCGAGATAGATGTAGGTCAGGGCGAGGTCCATACACAGCTACTTTCGATAAATGCCGCCAAAGCGTGTGGTCCAGACAACATAAGCGCTCGAATTGTCCGTGAATGTGCTGCTAAGCTGAGTATACCTCTCACTAAACTTTTTCAGAGGTCCCTGCAGGAGGGAGTTTTCTCAGAAAAATGAAAAAAGGCAAACATTGTTCCCATTTACAAAAATGGAGACAAGAAAGACCCCCGAAACTATCGCTCTGTTTCACTTTTACCGATCTTTGGGAAAGTTTTGGAAGCCATAGTATTAAAAAATGTGTACGCTCATGTTTCTCCTGTCCTCTCCGACTCACAACACGGATTTTTACCGCGTCGATCGTGTGTTTCGAACCTGGCGACAAACCTCCATGATGCTTGGAGTGCTATATCGGACGGTTGCCAGACAGACGCCATTTACACGGACTTTTCGGCCGCATTTCAGAGCGTGAATCATGAATTATTGTTACACAAACTACGAAACTCTTACCACTTGAACGGAAAAATTATCGATTGGTTCGTTTCGTATCTATCCGGCAGGGTACAGAGAGTCATTGTGAATGGGCAAACCTCAGACTGGAGAAATGTGACGTCGGGAGTACCGGAAGGTGCGCTTTTAGCGCCCTTAATGTTCGCAATGTACATTAACGATCTACCTGGAGTAGTTTCATCCCGTTGTGTCATGTTCGCTGACGACGTCAAATTGTACCGTAGAATTACATGTGAGGCTGACTGTGAGGAACTTCAGAAGGATGTCAATGACCTGTGTACGTGGTCGAATACCTGGAGGCTGAATCTCAACCCAGCCAAGTGTGTTGCATTCACCATGAGTCTCAAAACCCGACCTATCCAGCATGCATATACTGTTGATCAAACATACTTGGAGCGTGTTTCTGAAGTATGTGATCTAGGCATATTATTGGACTCAAAATTGAACTTTTCTTCGCACATAAATAAGGTTGTCTGTAAAGCTAACAGAGATCTAGGCCTAATGATTCTTCATTTAAAAAAAGCATTCCCGGACGAAAATTCAACCATAAAACATTACTTGCTACGTACTTCGCAAACGTACGGTCTATAATGGAATATAGCAGCGTGGGCTGGAATGGCACTGCCAAAACCCACATAGACCGTATTGAACGGGTTCAGCATACATTTTTGATTTGGCTTGCGTCGAAATCAGTCTCTATCACCACAGAACAATCCCTCTCGTATCCAAACCTTCTTGAAAAATATAAGCTACAATGCATGCGGGATAGGTATAACCAACACGACATCATGTTCCTAAAAAATCTGTATAATGGTCGAATTGACTCTTCGTTTTTACTGGCATGTTTTCCTCTACGTGTTCCAAATCGCGCCACTCGGCAAAGGACTCTGTTTTATGAAGAGTTTGCTCGCGTTGAAACCGTGAGGAACGGAATTTTTAGAACAGTTGTTCGCGGAGTGAATGACTTAATCACCAGGAGACAAGGTATTGACTTTTTAAATTCACCAGCATCATCTATTAAAGCATCATCTATTGAGACATGACTAGCATTTGCGCAACCGAGTGGAGAATCATGTTAGCGAACTCCATTTTCATCATTTGTATTCCATTTTGTCATGATTGTACCTGCAGCTAGTCATTTTGTTTGATTTCTAATGCTGGTGTCTTCTTAGTGGTATTATTATTTATGCTCGCTCATTGTCAATAACCATGTGTTTTAGCTGCTAGACCTCACCTGTCAGTGGGCACCGCCTGTTGGTGATATATATTAATAAATAAATAAATAAATAGATAAATGGTCGTGGTCTGTCGCGGGATTCCATTTTGCTGCAAGGACAGTTGAGCAGTGAAGGAAATTGCATACTTGCTCTATCTTTGCACCTTTCTCGTGTACGCTCGGAGATTTGTCAGACCGCAGGAGTGACGTCAGAACGCGGGATTGTCGTCAAACCTTGGGAGTGACGTCAGACCGCGTGGGTGGCGTCAGACCGCGGGAGTGGCGTTAGATCGCGGGACTGGCGTCAAACCTTGGGAGTGACGTCAGACCGCGTGGGTGGCGTCAGACCGCGGGAGTGGCGTTAGATCGCGGGAGTGATGTATGGGCGATGGTGGAAACCGCGGGTATGCCTGATTACGGTGGGCATGCATTGGCATACTTCAGCCTTTGTAAGAAGGGCCTATTGCCTTTCTTTGATGTCCTCTTGGACACCAAGAGTACCTGATGGGAACATGTGATACGAGGGTGTATTTCCGATTATTTTACATATACATTGAAAAGAATGTATTTCGACCTGTCAGGTGACTGTAAATGTACTGGCTCTATAGTATGTGTCTTGTCACCTGCCCTTGACGAGAGGTCGATGTTCGTGGGGGCTGTCACGCAGGATTCGGACTTACACGGACAGTTTTGCGGAGTGACTCTATTCCACTCCCATCCTACCGTTCGATCTCCGAAGGAAAACCATTGATTTATCGTGTAGTCCCTCGAAACAGTAAATACATATTTAATGACATCGAAACGTCTGGAAAGTTCTGAAACAGGAGTGAATCCGCATGTAGTGGGCAGAAGTTTATTGAATGAGCGTATTGCTAACGTATCGCCTGTCTTCCAGGACTCGAATGCCATCATAGAGGAGTTTCTGGAGGAGTATGACGCGCTGCCGGCCGACCTTAGCGAGACGGAGCGTCATCAGAGAGTGTGTGCTCTGATGGCGCAGGTCCGCCAGAAGGACGACCCCTACGTCAGCCACGTGCTGAAGAGGCTGGGCGTGCACTGAAGGTTCAGCGGCAGGTGGTGGTGTAGCTGTCAGGTTCGTTGAGTATGTGCTTAGAAGGTACTGATCGATGGGTTGTACGGATAGTAACGGGGAGTGAGTTTTTTTACCGTGTAGGCTGTTATGTGTAGGGGGTTTCTGTTTGCCTTGCTTTTCTCGGGGCAAGAAGCTGTGAATTGAGAATATTGGCCCGATCTTAGGTATTTGTCCTCCTCAGGATGCTGTAAAAGGGCTGTCAACGTCGTTCTCCGCCGCTGATGTGGCCGTCGAACATGCTGTAATTTGGCAGACAGGTATTCTGGTGCCAACGACGTGTCTTATGACCAGCCCACTAACAAAGTCAATAGTAGTGTTTTGATACGTTGCCGGTGATATAATTGGTATGTTTAAGGATTTTGATGTAAAAACAACAAATATGTCGTTTGACCTGTCACTCGCCGTGGCTTGGATCCCATGTTATTTGTACTTGCAATGTGTGCACCGAACACTGAAAGAAGACACCTTTCTCATAATACTCGAGCATTCCTGGCGGTGAGTTGAGGACTCCCTGACTGACTGGATAGCGAAGCGGACTGGCCTGGTACACAAAACGCGTGTCGACAGATGTGTGCCTGTTGGAAGTGTAGGGTGCATCAGTCGCCGGGTTAGACTGATCCAGGCCACTGTTCAGGTCGCTGTCATTTGGCGCTTCGTCCGTGATCTGCAGCTGACTGCCGCACCGTCACCATTTCTTTGGACTGTCCTAAATACGTACAAATGCGCGATGTGCTGGAATGTTGGAATTGTTCTGCAGAGAATACACGTTTTGTACTATTTGAAGTGGATTGGATCGCCGTCTTTGCAACCGTTGGGGATCGCATCGTACTTTTGGGATTTTAGATACCCAGAGTAGTAGACATAGTACCCAGAGATTTAGAAACAGTTCAATATTTGTTGGCAGTTTCGGCCCTTTCTATTTTATTTCATTTCGTCTCGATCAGCCACCATGCTCTAGGCAGAGAAATTGAGTTCTAATCCGTATAATAAGGCTAGGCTGTCACAGTCTCTCCGGTCCCCGGGCCTGGCGGAACAGAGGAGTTCCGGTGACATGAAGGGAGATCGTGCCCTTCAGCTGTGCCACCGAACTGAAATATCTGTCAAAACAGATCAAGCATGGGCTGGCGGGCTGGTTTTTTTGTATACTTCCCCTTTGTCTTATGATCAGTTCGGGCTAGAGCAGATACCAGTTTTGGAATTTTTGCGTCCAGACCTCTCAACTTGTGGAAATCATGTAATATTACGGTTTTCAAAGCAGCGCAGTGAATACCGATTTGAGCACCAAGGATTTGACGTTCAGTATTTTGCTTATGTAACGTGAATCAAGCTGTGGAGCACAAAAGGGCTTCAGGCGTTTGTGCTTGACGCGCCCAGGACTGTTAGTGTCGATTTCTATCAGAATTTCTTAACCCCAACTCCTGGATATAAATATGTCAGATGCCTTTGTCCCTTTGTTTTCAGACATGAGGGACACTTAGCAGGGGTCGCATTTTGGCAAGATGCAGGGGCGGCGGAAGGTAATTTTGGATGGGGGGTAAGCCTGCAAAACTGACGCGCGTATTGAGGTTCCCAGCCTGTCCAATTTTTAATGTTTTCTGCAAATTTCTGCAAATTCGGCTATGCTTAATTTTCAAAAAGTTTACTGTATAAACTTAACTTGATAGTAAAAAAGGGCTAGGGCGAATCAAAAAGGAGACGGTGAGAGCAAACAGGCACAGGAGACGCGCCCCGCCGCCGCCCGACTCGAGGATGCACGAGCCGCTGTATTATCCCGACGGCTCGGCGAAGGCAGTGTCTATCTCGTCGGTAATACCCTTTCTCTCGCTGACCTCAGCTCATGTGCGGAACGACCCTGGGGTCAGTGGGAGCGCGCAGGCGGTGGAGCGGCCACCGACCAGCTACATGCGCTCAGAGCTAGATGGGAGACAAGGAGGACTGGGAGGCTCAGAAGGAACGCGTGGGAGACAAGGAGGACTGGGATGCTCAGAAGGAATGTGTGGGAGGCCAGAAGGACTGGGAGGCTCAGAAGGAATGTGTGGGAGGCCAGTAGGACAGGGAGGCTCAGAAGGAATGTGTGGGAGGCCAGGAGCCAGGAGCTCGCTGCATCGATATCTGAATCTGAGTCATCAAGGCCGCGGTGATCTGCCGTGCCTCCGTTAGTTAGTCCGTAGCCCACAGGTTATATATAGCACAGCACAAGGCGAAGTTCACCTGATAATGGCTTCACGTTTGCGAAGCACGCCATGTTTTGAAAAGCGCGCCCAGATTGGTTGTTCGTTGGGGCTACCCATAATAATCACTTTTTGACTTATGTTTTTTTCTAAAAATAAGCATGCAAAATAACGTGGTGACTTTAGTTTTCCCTATCTGCTCTGCCCACTTA
The DNA here is from genome assembly GCA_034440635.1 of Lepas anatifera. Lineage (NCBI taxonomy): Eukaryota > Metazoa > Arthropoda > Thecostraca > Lepadidae > Lepas > Lepas anatifera. The sequence goes on along the minus strand of JAOTON010001557.1, from coordinate 38,832 downwards.
TTACATCGATGTTTTTTGGAGGCTGCTTTCTTGATTTAGGCCTATTTTTGGGATGTCATGGCTCAATAGTTAAAAGTCCGAAGCATGTTAAGTAGCAACTCGTTTGATTCCTTCCAATAAGACAAATCGACTGAGACACTAGCCTGGTCCGGATTTAGGTTTCTTTCTTCAGAAAGTAACGGATCGTTGTTCATTAGATGCATTTTTTGATGCTGATAACGATGCGCTCATCAGAAATGCAATTTTCAAAAAACTTTTGGTGGCCCACTCGAGTTGAAGTTTTTTCATTTTGCCCAATTTTCCACTTTTTGGCTCACCATCAACCCATATTACCAACGAGGTGCAAAAAATTGCACTGGGTTGGTAGTTTGGTTCATTGGTGTCCCATTCGCTTTGTTTTTGTTGTTATAACTTGCACACATAACGGTTATTTTTTGCTTATCATATCCGCTTTTAGTTGAGCTTGCACTGGCTCTCCATAGATGGCGCTAGCGGCGTGACATGGTAAGTGAATACTGATTTCCTCGGGGACCGGGAATGTGAACAGCAACGTGAAAGGTGAGAAGCAATTGCGAATTGGATTGTATAAACGCACTTAAAGAGCTGTTTTCAAGCAGCACTGAAGTTGTTAACACTGTTTCTCAGGTATTTTAAGCATGCCATGTCCAAATATGCTGCTGCTGCTGAAGTCCCGACCATAACCCTTTACCAATGGACGCAGGAACCGTGGGGGCTGTGGTGGTGGCTGTTGCACCCAACTTTCAGAGTGTGGCAGCAGCTCTAACCCCGCCCTCCAGTTTGAGCCGATTCTGGAACTTCTTTATTAACATTTAAGTGATATGCCTAATCACCCCCGGCCATACCAACGTGGAAGCCCCTTCCTCCAACTTACACCTTTCCTCCGACTAAAATAGTCTCTCCACCTATGCCTTCACCTACTGAATTCTTCCGTATTTGCGCCAAAAAGACTCTGCAGCAACCCTACTTTGACTGAAGTGCGAGGGTATCAGCATTGGTCACCAGGTTTTAAGGACTGAAGGAAACATGTATGAAATCACAAAATAAGCTTTCCAACGTTTCCGCACCTTGCACTAGCTGCATTGGATAATAATCTATAATCATATGATAATCGATAATCATCGGCATAATCTAAGTGCTTACGTTATCTTTTCCTTTCAGTTCTCTGATCGAAATTGAAAATGGAGGGACGGTTATATCTGCAAGAAATAAAGTAGTCTTACCGTGAGTTTTGTATATCATAGGGCGCCTTCTTATGACAAGAATTGAACTCATGGAGGAGCGGAGCAAAGATGAGTGTCATATTCCTACGGAAGAATGGAAGAACAGGGTAACAGCAGGGGTTATGGATGTGTGTGCCAGCGTATCACTCCATAGGTACACGTGCATATCAGGCCATACTGAAGGAACTAAAAGAGCTTTGGAAAGAAAGAGTACAAAAAAGAAGCATGCAAACAAGTTTGGCAAGCGAGCTGCTATACCAACTGCTGCGATGGATTCGCTGTTTGATACCAGCAGCCGAGAACTTGAGCCTGGACTAGCAGAAGACAGTGTTTCTGGCCGACCAGCCAAGTGCCAGACGTCTTCAGACAGACAGCCTCGATCAAGAAACCACAGCATGATGGCAGAGGAGAGCTCAGCGAGCGGGTCGAGCAGTCATGAGAGGAGCAGCCGTCACCTCCCCGAGTCAACAGGCGACGGCCGAGACAGCAAACACGCCTGTGGAAACTGGTGTTTCAGGTAACGCTATCATCTGCTAAGCTATAATGCCTCGGTAATCCCCATCAAAGGGATATTATCTGTGTATGAGCAATGCTATTTTCAAAAAAGCAGTCTGCTCATCAATTCTAACAAAACACCCACAAGCTATATGTATATATATATATATATATATATATATATATATATATATATATATATATTTCAAAACACTGTCCAAGTCGTTCACTGTCAATAGCTCATAAACCATAAGACATGGTACGTATTGCTTGTCCTTCTCTTATCCTTCCTTACGGTTCCATAACTCATAAAACATGAAAAATGGTAGGCATTACTTATCGTTCTTCTACGGCCTATCCTTCCTTGTGGTTTGTGAGTTATGAACTGTGAACGACTTGGGCAGTGTTTAAAAAATATATAAATATATAGCTTGTGGGTGTTCTGATAGGATTTATGAGCAGACTGGTTTCTGATAATAGCATTGTTCATACACAGATAATATCCCTTTGATCAGGATTACCAAGTCATTATAGCTTAGCAGATGATAGCGCTACCTGAAACACCAGTTTCCACAGGCGTGTTTGCTGTCTCGGCCGTCGCCTGTTGACTCGGGGAGGTGACGGCTGCTCCTCTTATGACTGCTCGACCCGCTCGCTGAGCTCTCCTCTGCCATCGCGCTGTGGTTTCCTGATCGAGGCTGCCTGTCTGAATACGTCTGGCACTTGGCTGGTCGGCCAGATACACTGTCTTCTACTAGTTCAGGCTCACGTTCTCGGCTGCTGATATCAATCAGCGAATCCATCGCAGCAGTTGATGTAGCAGCTCGCTTGCCAAACCTGTTTACATGCTTCTTTTTGTCTCTCTTTCTTTCTAAAGCCCTCTTAGTTCCTTCAGCACGGCCTGTTTTGCACGTGTAGGCAGTGATACGCTTGCACATACATCCATAATCTCAGCCGTTACCCTGTTATTGATACTTTCATAAGAATATGGCACTCATCTTTGCTCTGCTCCTCCATGAGTCTAATTCTTGTCATAACAAGGTGCCCTATGACATACCAACTCACGGTCAGGCTCTTTTGTTTTTTGCAAATATTACCGTCCGTCCATGTTGAATTTTGTTCAGAGGAAACATAAAACTGCAAGGAGAACATAACGTAGAAGTTGGATTATGCCGGTATGTGAATTATTCAATGCAACTAGTGCAAGATGTCTAGTCGTTGGAAGTCGTTGGAAATTTTAGGATTTCATACAACATATTTTCTTCGGTCCTTAAAACCTGGTGACCAATGTCATGTTTGTAATAAAATGTTTGCATAATGCCAAACCGGTCGATTTTTTCTGCTGGACCACAACGTTAAAAATTATCAATCCTATCCGTATACGTAAAACATATAATTCTCCTCTGGGCCACAACGACCTCTAAATATGTCAGAGGAGACTGGGCTAGACGTCACTAGCCTCAAAACTGATGCCCTCTCTTTTCAGTCAAAGTAGGGTTACTGCAGAGTCTTTTTGGCGCAAATACGGAAGAATTCAGTCGGTGAAGGCATAGGCGGAGAGACTATTTTAGTCGGAGGAAAGGTGTAAGTTGGAGGAAGGGACTTCCGCGTTGGTATGGCCGGGGATGATTAGGCATATCACTTAAATGTTAATAGAGAAACTGGGGGGAGGGGGTTGGAGCTGCTGCCACACTCTGAAAGTTGGGTGCAACAGCCACCACCACAGCCCCCACGGTTCCTGCGTCTATTGATAAAGGGTTATGGTCGGGACTTCAGCAGCAGCAGCATATTTGGACATGGCATGCTTAAAATACCTGAGAAACAGTGTTAAAAACTTCAGTGCTGCTTGAAAACAGCTCTTTAAGTGCGCTTATACAATCCAATTCGTAATTGTTTCTCACCTTTCACGCTGCTGTTCACATTCCCGGTCCCCGAGGAAATCAGTATTCACTTACCATGTCACGCCGCTAGCGCCATCTATGGAGAGCCAGTGCAAGCTCAACTAAAAGCGGAGATAATAAGCAAAAAATAACCGTTATGTGTGCAAGTTATAACAACAAAAACAAAGCGAATGGAACACCAATGAACCAAACTACCAACCCAGTGCAATTTTTTGCACCTCGTTGGTAGTAAGGGTTGATGGTGAGCAAAAAAGTGGAAAATTGGGCAAAATGAAAAATATTCAACTCGAGTGGGCCACCAAAAGTTTTTCGAAAATTGCATTTCTGATGAGTGCATCGTAATCAGCACCAAAAAATGCATCTAATGAACAACGATCCGTTACTTTCTGAAGAAAAAAACCTAAATCCGGACCAGGCTACTGAGACACATTTTGATAATGTTGGGTGATTAGTTTCCCACAAATTGATCCAATGAATTTGAAATTAACTGCTAAAATTGACTCATACAACGTTAAACTAGGCAATCACAACCTCATGGACGTCAGTGAAGATTTGACCCCGAAATTTACGTGGTATGCAAGTAGTATTCAGATAATTTTAAACATCACGTCTTTGAACATCAGATACGATTTGTTCCTTTAAATCAATAAACAATGTATACCATTTACTATTGTCTACATATCAGCACACTTCAATACAGTCACTATCAAACTCAGTGAATCAATCCGTCGCAACATGTTAATCTGGTTCTGCTTTCAACACTCGATGGAAATCCGCGAAGCCTTAAGCTAAAACAATTGCACACTCATAAGCTTTTGTCCCACTCTTACTAAATCCCGTAAAGGAAAAAACTTGACCAATTCCTGCTCTCAACCTTCCTTTATTTCTGAACTGAACGTTCATATCTTTATTGGTGTTCGATACGAAGCTATTTTAAAGCAGTCCAATGCAAAATTGATCCCAGATACCACATTTTAGGGTCAATTGGTCAAAATACAAATTGGCGCATGCTTTGGTATGGGCAGGGATATGACGGATTATGGCACACAACACGATGCTTCAGGACTGCTCCATCTATTTTCTACCTTGAATCGGCCGCCATATTTTGTGTATGGACAAACGTATTATAATCACCCTGATGAAACCGCACCTGTAGCAGTCTGGAGCTCAGTGCCTCATATAATTTCCTTTCTAGTTGCACTTCCACGTAGTGGTGGATATAAGGGGGAGCTAGGAGGCTCAAGTCCCCCCCCGAAATTTCAATGACTATTGTTAATGCATACCCGGAGGCTGTTCTGAAGCCATGGCGGGGCAGGCTCGAGCCCGTAGCACCCCGAAATGAAGTCCTGGATCCGCCACTGCCTCCAAACCAAGAAATTGACATATTTTCAGCTCATTTTCAGCAGACCTCGAATTATCATCATATCAAGGAAGAGTTCACACCTCGCCTGTGTTGCCTGCGCGGTGGTACAGTCAGTGGCGTAGCCAGAATTCGGCCAAGGGGGGGTACGAATACCGTCGGGGGCCCCCAGGCCGGGGCCCCCTTAGTCGTCGGGTCCTATCTCCTATATGTTTCGTATAATATTTCGGCATTATAACATTTACACGACGGAAATTTTTCTATCCCTTTTTAAATGTTTGTTCTCATTTTGTTTATAGTTTGATTTGCCTCGATCCGACCAAGTGTTGGTAAACTTAGGTCACCAAATATTAAGGCTGGCCCATACCTATATGGCAGCGGCGGGGCTATCATAACAGCTTTGTGGCACATTTCGGGAAGTCAAATGCATGCTGCTACGTGCATGGTGTTAAACCTGACTCTTACCTCAATTCACTCTGGTAATCAGGCATGAAGTTATCAGGTCAGTCGTTTTGAATACGAAGAAATAGTCTTCTACGGGAAATGATTACCAATTCTTTCCAGGTGTCGAATTCATGAACTCTTTAATCAGAAAATTTCCAAAGAAATGGAAAAAATATATAAGGGATATGGTGGTGTGTTCCGGACGCATATAACGTCTATTCCGCGGAAATATCCTGATGAATTCACCACAGTTACTTTCTTACCCTTGCTGTGTTGTAAATGAGCAAATTACCAAAGCAATAGGCGCCTGAGATAAATATCGCCTTGGATCACTCTGCCATTGCTATTTTAAACCTTTCATACCTAATTTTCTTTTTAGGATTATGTTCATCAATTTCTGGCATTGCCCTTGTTTGTCTGGTTTCCTACGAAAATATTTGGAGGTTGTTTATTTCAAAATATTTAGGACGGTAGTTATTGGGACTAAGCTAATAGACTGAAAATCAGCTCAAGTTCCAAACAGGAGTGTAACTTTATATACTTTTAGGGGTGCGCGAGCACCCCTAAAAGTCTTAAAAGCACCCCTAAACTTCCAAAAGCACCCCTAAAACTATTGTGCGAAATTATAATTGGATCGAATGCCAGGATTATGCAGCAATCGAAAAGTGTCACGAGATTCTGAGCTCTCTTGTAACTATTGATCTGGAAAGATAATATCGAGCTTAAGAGACTGCTTCAGTGATCTGGAGGTTTCATATTACCGCATGAGGTTATATTTAGTCGGATGGAGTAACCATGGAAATTAGGTAGCTGCCACTTGCGACCAACGCCGAAAGAGCGCGTTCTCCAAAATGTTAACTGCCGTGTCAATGTGGTCTCAGAAGCAGTGTCATCGAGTTGAGCCAGACTCGTCGTTGCATCCTTGATAATGTCTTCCAGAAAAAAACAAAGTTCACTGCTGGACTTTTTTTCTTTTCCAAAATGCCACGGTGCATGCTGCAATTTCTTCCTGAATTTATTTAGGATGTATGTAGATAAGACCTGTCCATAGCTGCTATACGTACCAAAGCAGGGTCGAAAAGGCAACGTGTGGTAGCTGTGCATCTATTGAAACTTGTTTAGAAGGGGAGGGAAAGCAGGGCCAATATCTGGGAAACGTAGCTTGTGCTTAATCCTCGCCCGTCCGAGAGGAGCACCGATGGGCCTCATAAAGTTTTTCAAGTATAGCTGAAAAACGGCGGCGCTGCGCCACCGTATTTTGAATGTCTCTCCCTTGATCAATTCCGTATATTCAACATATAACATATATTCCGGGTTTTCGGAAATCGGTGACATAGTTTCATTTACCGGTCACCTCGTCAACTGAAATACATGGAAAAACTTTTAAATGACTATATTTCTGTTCATATTGCTTAACCCTCGTCATTCGGGAGGCTGATTCGATGCCCCTCGCTATTTTTCGCGATGACACAAAAACAGTTTGGTTTAGCTCAATGCTGCGTGGAGACTGTATAACAAAATTAATTTGATTGACACATCTTGACCAAATTTCGAATCAATGTCATGTCAGGTGGCCGAGTTATGACGTCATTTCTAAGCCCATGTAAGGCAGTTGTGGTGCTAAAAATAAGTCTGAAAAACCGGGCGTTACTCGGCTTCTAGAAGAGCCAGATCACGTTTCTAAACAGCACTCGAAAGCTCCTGAAACGGAAATCTGGAATATTACATCCATTTTGAGGCCAAGTCCATAACGAAGGCACCAGAGGTCCTCAAAGGTCAGCAAAGGTTACTTTTTTAGACATTGTTGTTGGCTATAACTCATGAACGGGACAAGATGCAGGAATGAATTTGGTATCATAGTAGTGAGCATCACCCAAGGCGACCTGACTTTGACCTTGACATAAGGTTATGTTAGGTGGTCTAACGGTTAGGTTAGACCTTGACCTGAGGTCAAGTTTACGCGTAGCTTTACAAGGTCATGCCGCAAATTGTGGAGCTTCTTGGGTCAAGACAAACCCATTGATACCTCTGGCTTTACTCTAGGTCAATTGATTCCCGAATTATAAGATATTTTCTAAATGTCTCAAAATTTCACCATTTTGTGACCTCACAAGGTCACTAGTTAACCTAGGATAAAATAAAATTGTACACCGTCGGAAAGTTAAGCTCACGGGCAACACGCTGTGCTTTACCGCGTCTTTCCACCTCTCTTAGTTTTCAAACGGTTGCAACCGGTTGGGGGTCGAATATATCCTCCGGTAGGGCGAGGGAGTAAAACACCTTCGGCACGGCAAGGGTTAAAACAACTTCCTGCTCTCGTAATATAAGTATATTGGGCCATCCCCAAGGTCCAACTTGACATGTTTGATCTGTGATCTCTGTAAGGCCATTTGTGATGATTTAAGCCTTTTTAAGATATGGGTTCGCAGGAAACTCAGGCAACTTCACAGGACAACTTGGCAGAAAATGATGATCGATATTTTACTTTGGTACCATTTCGCTTAGATTATCATTACGAGTCAATCGGTATGCATTTCGATTATGCCAGACCAGATAATGCTCTTGACCTGACCTTCGGTTAGGTCATTATTAGATTTTACCACAGCTTGTTCATGCCCTACATAATTTGATTTGCCGTAACGAGAGGATTCGCCTACATTATGGCTCTAGCTTAACGCAGTTTTCGACCTCAGTTTGGCTATTAACCCTCGCCCAGGTGGGGGTGTTTGAACAACCCACTCGGGTTTTTCCGGCGGCACGAAACAACGGCGGTGCTTCGCACCACCGTACTTGGTACGCCTTATCCTCGATCAATTTCGAAATTTTCCCCAGAATTTCAAGGTTGGGTTATCTCAGGTTAGGTCACCAGTGCAGGTCAAGTGACCTCACCCCCAAAAATGTTGAAGGTGGCGTAAGTAAAAATGGGTGAATCTACCGGAAAGGTATACCACATAATGGGCCCACCGAGTGCTGCAAAATTTGTTCCGGGATTTTTATATCGATGACGTAAGGTCAAGTACAGATCATGACCTCTTAGTTGTAAATACATCAGAAATTGGGCTTTATTTGTGTAGATACAGCTGAGAATACCTTCCTATTATCCAAAACCTAGTATCCTGGTCCCTTCCTAGGTCCATGCTGCATGTTTTGTTCTGTGACCCCTGAGAGGTCATCTGGGGCTATTTAAGAAGTTTTCAAACTTAGCTCAATAACTTTGCATGAAATGATGATACAGCTTTTATTTTGATACCATTGCGCTTGGATTGCTATTGCGAGTCGATTTATATGCATATTGATTATGCTACCGGGTGTTTCATAAAGAATGATATTTTTAAATTGATCATAATGCGGTTATAAATAAGTTGTTGTAGTATGATTTACATATCAATCAAAAACGAATTTTGGGACATTTACGATTATTCGTATTTTGATAGCTGCTTTGATATTTTTGCTAGCTCAAAGTATTTCATAAAAATGAGGTGAAAAATACTGTCTATTTTGCCTTCATCGAAAATGTTCGTAGGAATCACGCGCATATCACGTTATCAAATCACGCGCATATTACGCCGGTGTCACTACAAACATTACATCGCCACTATGGTACATCACAGTCCGCACGCGCATTGCCTCTGGATATTAATTCTGAAATAAACTCATCTCTGAAGCTTAGGAAACCTCGGGTCCAAGCAAGCAATCCCCAATCGGTCCATGCCCCTTGTTCTGCGATGAACAGTGAGGGCTTTTGCGCTGCATCCGCCGCATGCAGCCATTCAAATGGAAGGTGAGACAATGAGCCATATGGAGCTTGAGTCAAAAGCTTTGAACTTGTAATATTACTGAAGCTTGTGCCTTTGATGTGCATGCTCACGTGCCATTGTTGTGTACTAAAGCCTTTTTAGGCGGTTAACAGTTCCGTTTTCTCATATATAAGCGGGCATATATTATGCTTCTTGCATCATTTGCCGAGTACATTTAAGACGGGGGAAATATTTGATGCAAATGAAATATGTATATATGAAAATGTTCTACAATTTACCATTAAAATGAGCGTTTTGTGGACGGATTTGAAGGATTTTTAGTACTTCAATGAACAATTGAAAAATATCATTCTTTCTGAAACACCCTGTAGGTTAAAATTAGACCTTGACCTGACCTGAGGTCAGGTCATTTGTGTTTTGACCTAGCATGGTCATATCATACATCATTCGATTCATCGTGACAAGAGAAAGGGAATTGTGCCTAAACAATGATTCTAACTTAAATCTGTCAGATGCTAGAGCCCCAAAATATTGCTCAAAATGCCACCTTATTTCACCTGTCATGGTCTGAATATTAACCTGAGCCAAAAAGTGACTGATATAGTTTCTTCATGAATTTTTTCGCTATCCCGCATAGGGGCCGAGTTCGAGGGACAGTGTTCAAACACCCCCCGACAATGGCGAAGGTGGCTCGGAGGCCCACCCGGGCGCGGGTTAAAGAACAGTCAACAACAGGCTATTAAAGAACAGTCTCCTTAAACCAGGCGCGTTGTTTTCAAAAGTGGGAGGGGGCACATCCGGCCACGCGTTCTCAACCCTGCCAACAAGAGCTTTATGTGAACTCCTACATGATTTTTAAAGGGACCAGAAATCACGGTTTTAAGTTTACACCTCGCTTATCATACAACGTAAGGTTCTTACGAGAAAATGTATTGTCTATCACAAATCACGTCAGCACTTGAAGCTCCCTCTGTTAAATACGTGTTCAATGCTTTGTTAGTCCAACAACAATGTAACACCACAGATAAACTTTAAATTGCGGCAAAATGCAACCAATACCACTTAATAGGTAGCCGGTTCTCTGCGCGCTTAAGCTTTTAAGCAAAAACAACACCAAAAGCTCCTGGTTTCACCACGTTTGCAGCTTTTCGAGGTGTAACCTTTTGATGAGCAGTAAGCTTAACACCCGCCTCGGTGGGCCTCCGAGCCACCTTCGCCATGGTGGGGTGTGTTTGAACACCCTCTCGAACTCGACCCCTAAGCGGGATAGTGAAAAAAACGCGAAGGCTGGTGGATAGCTGATACAAATTCATGAAGAAACTACGTCTGTCACTTTTTGGCTCCTGTTAATATTGAGATAATGACAGGTCAAAGAAGGTGGCATTTTGAGTATAGTTTTTGGGCTCTAGCGTCTGACAGAGTTGAGTTAGAATCATTTTGTAGGAACCATTCCCTTCCTCTCGTCATGGAAAATCGAACGATATACGATATGACCATACTAGGTCAAACAAAAAATGACCTAACATCAGGACAGGTCAAGGTCACTTTCCAGTCCAGCACAGACAATATGCATATAAATCGACTCGCAATAGCAATCCACACGTAATGGCATCAAAAGAAAAGCTGTATCATCATTTCATGCAAAGTACTTGACTTAAGTCTGAAAACTGCCTAAGTAGCCCAAGATGGCCTCTCAGATGTCACAGGTAACAAATTGCAACATGAACCTGAAAAAGGGGTCCAGGATGCAATTTATATGGTCCAATTCGTGCCGATTTGGACCATCTAAAGGTATTCTCAGCTTTTTCTACACAAATACAGCCCAATTTATGTTTTCCCATCTATTTCCAAAGCAGAGGTCATGATCCGTATCTGACCTTAGGTCATCGATACTAAAAATCCCGGAGAAAGTTTTTTAGCATTCGTTGGGCCCATTGTATGGTATAAGTTTCATTCCGATGGATTCACCCATTTCTTACTTATGCCACCTTAAACATTTTTGGAGGTGAGGTCGCTTGACCTGCATTGGTAACCTGACCTGAGATGACCTAACCTTAAAGATTTGGGGAAAGTTGCGAAATTGATCAAGGATAAGACGTGCCAAGTACGGCGGTGCTTCACGCCCCCGTTTTTTCGTGCCGCCGGAAAATCTGAGGGTGTTCAACTATCCCTCACCGGGGCGAGGGTTAATAAAGCGTGGGGGCAAGAACTATTTTGAAGTTGAGGGCATAAGCGTCGCCACCGGCAAAAAGTGGGGGGCCAGCGAAACTTCAAACTGACGCTGGCAAAAAACTTCCCACGTTCAGTCGTGGCCCAGCCGCCGAGGTGAGCGGTCCTGCGAGCGGGCTCTCAGGTCAACCGATGACCTTGGAGTGAGGCAGTGAGCGGCCGGGCGCGGGACGAGAAGGACCCCAGTGACAGTGCACAGACGCCGAAACGTGTGTTTTTGAAGCCTCTTGGCTTGATATCAATTTCAAATTTCGACACTGCTGCTTCAAAATGTCGAACGCAGGGGACACAGACCCGGAGTGGGAAACTGGGACCAGTGACGATCCTAAACGGCGTAAGCGAGACAGGGAATCACCGATCAGTGACATTATATCCGCCTATGAGAAAAGGCGTAAGCAGGGCACCGGTAAGTCCCCAAAGGGAAAATCCCCTAAATCCAAGGGCGGCATAACCACGGAGATGCTGGAGTGTATAAAGAGCATCATACAGTCTACCATTCAGGTGGAAATGGATGCTAACTTTACCAAGATGACCAAGGCCTTACAGGCTAAAGTTGAGTCCCAGAAAGAGGCGATCCAAGTGCTTGAGGCTGATCTTTTTGAAAAAGCCAACAAAGTTGACAGACTCGAAGAACAGCTCAAAGAGACCAGACGGGAGCTATCATCGCTGCATGTCCAAGTGGAAGACATGGAAAGGCACGAGAGAGGAGTAAATCTCATCCTCACGTGCAAGAAATTCGGTCGTCGCAGACAAGGTGAGGATGTGAGGATGATGGCAGTGAGAGCTTTACGGGAGCATTTCCCACACATCCCGCTGTCACCTCCCGATCTCGCAGCCGCGCATCGGCTGCCACGGGACAACGTCGTGATCTGCGCTTTTTTTGATCGGACCCTTAGGAATCAGTTCTACTATGAACGCATGAGACTACGGAACTCTCCTGTTCCAGCTGAAGAGAGACTCTACCTCTCAGAGTCTCTAACCCGCCTCAACAGAGAACGGCACAACGAACTCCTGACTATGAAGAGCAAAGGGAGGATTTGGTCAGTTTTCACTCAGAATGGCCTGCCTGGATACAAGCTCACTCAACATTCAAACCCTGTCCGTGTAACTTCAGACCAGCAAGTGCGTGATCTCTGGAAGATGCTGAGGGAACGGCGACAGGCAGGGGGCCACCCCGCGACGGGCGCAGTATCAGTGCCGGCTCCGGCCGGCGGGCGGCCGACTCCGGCCTGCGGGCGGCCGGCTGCAGGGGAGCGGCAGAGCCGCCCGGCGGAGGCCGGTGCCTCCTCTTCAGTTCCTCTCCAGGCTACATCAGACCGGGATGGGCCGGCCATCGCCAGGCCTAGACCAGAGAACTGCAGCAACGTCGCAAGAGACGCCTGTCCTGCGGCGGCAAGATTGGAACTTTCCACAGCTGATTCAGCCTCCAAACAGGCGGAACAAGCTCGGGGGAGAAGCTCAGCGGACGATGTAGAAGCCGACTCAGCAGCTGCAGACGGGGGAGCGAGGAACGTGGCTTTGGACGGTGAGAGCAACCCAGCAGCGGTAAACGCTGCCCCAGTGGATGTTTCCCCGTCCAGTTCCACCAAAGACAATATAAATCTCCCGCGGTAACGAGTGCGTACAGTGGCGCAGGCGTGAACGCTGGTTACGCACGATGAGGTGACGTCACCCACGGGTGACGTCAGCCCTGACGGGGCACACGAGTGGCGGCCCGGTGACCGCGGCTGGAGATCCGGAGTTCGGAGTGCCCTCCCAGGTACTCAAGACGTGCGCCTCTTGCAGGTACTGTCACACTGTTTTCATTTTCTGAAGCAAGTTATGCTTTTGTGCTCATAATCTGAATGTGCAAACATGACAGAGCAATACTGTTTTGCAAACAGTTCCTTAACTAAATAGAGAGTAACAGGAAACAGTTTTCCTTTGGAACTTCTTGACCCGGTGAAGGTCAGACCAGCACGATTTAGTTGTGTGCTCGAATTATGTTTTCCTCATGTCACTGAAGCGTATTATTTACCTGTCTGTAACCGCTTTCTCAACACTGTTAGATTGTTTGAAAAAGTAAAATTTAAGTGCAAAGAAAAACTGAGGCCAAACCATCTAATGAATTGTTGTTGTGATGCGTGAACGCTGGTTGCGCACGGTGAGGTGACGTCACCCACGGGTGACGTCAGCCCTGACGGGGCATCCGAGTGGCGGCCCGGTGACCGCGGCTGGAGATGCGGAGTTCGGAGTGCCCTCCCAGGCACTCAAGACGTGCGCCGCCTGCAGGTACTGTCGCACTGTTTTCATTTTCTGAAGCTTTTCTGTTAGATTGTTTGAAAAAGTAAAAAGTAACATTTATGTGCAAAGAAAGACTGGGGCCTAACCGCTTAATGAATTGTTGTTGTGATAACTCCCAATTATGCTCCACGTGACTATGTCAACTTAGCTTGCATCTGATAATCGATTCCATGAGAACATTAGGTCTGGGACCACTCATCCCCTATGTTGCGGCTTTTCATCCGCCTTCACGCCCAGTGAATTGTATGGTGCACCTCAGTGATGGGAAAGTGAGGTAAAGGCATTGTTTCCGCGCGCCCGGCCCGCGTGGGCCCGTGTGTCATCTTTTTTTAAGTGTTCATGAGTTCCTTCATCGTCAATCACCACACACCCACACATCTCACAGCATGCCGCAGATATAGGTACATTTCTATAGGGAAAAACTGCAGCAACGAACTGTTGGCTCCCAGCTTCCAATTCAGATGTCTTCTCTGTAAGAAAATCCGCGAGTGTCATTCGGTAGCCGATATAAGTAATAGCCTGCATAATTTAAAATGAGCACATCTTCTACGTTTAGGTCAAATATCAGTGTTGCATCGCTAAATGTAAACGGCCTGCGTTCCCAGACCATTGACGGAGTTCCCAAAAGGAGAAAAATCTTCACGTGGCTGAAACAGTTACGTTTTGACGTAATGCTTCTCCAGGAGACACACTCGTCTGATCAGGATGAATCTCAATGGAAAAATGAATGGTCTGGCCCCATCCATTTCGCCCACGGAGAAACTAACAGTAAAGGGGTAGCCGTGCTAGTGAAACCAAATTCAGGGATAGTGATAGATAAAGTCTGCAGTGATCCAAGTGGGAGGTTTCTCACATTCGAGCTGCAATACCACGGAATTTCAATAACGATGGGAAATATGTATGGTCCAAATAACGACAACCCCCGTATCTTTGAAGACTTTTGTCTGAAGCTGACAGAATATGAAAATGCAACAATTATTATTGGTGGTGACTTTAACCTGTGCCTAAATGTCTCTAAAGACCGATTGAGCTCGGCACGCCGAGTTACTAACAACGAAAAATGTAGGGATATATTAAAGCAATTGATGGTAGATAAGAACCTAGTTGACATTTGGCGGAAGCTATACCCTCGCGAAGAAAGCTACACATGCGTCAGGAAAAATCCGCCAAGTAAGTCTCGCATAGACTTCTTCCTTGTCAGCCGCGAACTCATATCAGCTGAAGCAAATCCACAAGCTGAAATTGGAAACGGTTACCTTTCTGATCACAAGCTGGTTTTAATTTCTGTTAACATTCCAACCATTGAAATAGGTAAATCCTTTTGGAAATTTAACAATGGGCTTTTAAAAGATGAAGAATTCGTAAGTATGGTTCGTCAGAAGATCCCAGAAATTGTTCACCAAAATATGTCAAACACAACATCACAGGTAACGTTGTTTGAGACAGTTCTTTGTGTGTTGAGGGGATATATTATTGCTTTTTCGGCTCGTAAGAAAAGCCGAGCAGAACAAGCTCTGAAAGAGATAGAAGAAAATATTAAGAAAATGCAAGGAGATGATGACGAAAACTCTAACCGCATAATAACTTTGCTAGAACAAAGGGATGACTTGATTAATAACCTGACCAGCCGAGGAATGTTCTTAGCAAAGGTACGGTGGCGGCATCTTGGCGAGACAGGCTCAAAATATTTCCACGATATACAAAAGCGTAACAGAGGTAAAAATATCTGCAAATCCCTTTTTGTAAAGGATCAAAATAACGAAGGATCTAAAGTAATAACTAGCAACACAAGAGCGATGCTGGATGAAGGGAAGTCCTTTTTCGACAATCTCTACAAGAGGGAAACTGCTTTAGTAGACAATGCCCCGTTCTTTGATCATCTTCCTCGTCTCTCAGACGAAGAAAGAGAATACTGTGATAGTGCCCTAAGTGTAGAAGAACTTGAACATGCTGTATTTTCGACCCGTAATAACTCCTCGCCGGGGCCTTCTGGGTATACTGGCGAATTTTATAAGTTCTTTTGGTCAGAACTAAAAAACCTAATGATGCGAGTGTGCAATGAAATCTTTGCAAATGGAAAAATGCCTGAAAATATCAAGAGAAGCGTTACAACAATTATTCCTTAAAAGGGTAAGGACAGCCGTTGTCTCGAAAACATGCGCCCAATAAGTCTTCTTAATACTTTGTTCAAAATTATTACCAAATGTCTAGCAAATAGATTATCCACTGTAATCAAATCCATAATTAATGAGGATCAAACTGGTTTCATAAAAGGAAGGTATATTGGGGAGAACGTTCGATTAATCCTTGATACCATGGGTTATTGCGAGACGCATAAAAAATCAGCCCTTATTTTGGCGTGCGATGTAAAAAACGCTTATGATTGCGTAGATTGGCAATATTTGAAACGGGCAATTAGGGAATTTGGCTTCGGAAATAATTTCGTGAAATGGATAGACATTTTGTACGACCCAAGGCCAACTTGTCCTACCCTCGCATCCGTTCAAATAAATGGTTTAGTCTCCCAGCCGTATAAAATAGAACGGGGCCTCAGACAGGGGTGCCCGTTAAGTTGTCTCTTGTTTTTGTTATGCTTTGAACCCCTTTTGGAACGCATCAGAAGATGCAGATCAATCAGAGGTATCACCGTAGAGCAAACAGAAGTTAAGGTCAGCGCCTACGCGGACGACGTGACGCTGATAGAAGACGGTAGTAGGGACTCCTTGAAAGCATCCTTAGACATCTTTGATGAGTTTAGGGCAATTTCAGGATTAGGCCTTAATCGTAGAAAGACGCAGGCTCTGTGGATTGGAGAAGATGCGTCAAATCAGCAGCCCATGTGTCCCGAATATGATATTCAATGGCCAAATGACACGATAGAAATTTTAGGCATTCAAATTTCAAATAATCCTAACACTGATATCTGCAAAACAAATTATGAAAGCAAGTTGAAAAGTATGAAGGCTCGTCTCACTCCGTGGAACGGAAGAGGTCTCACACCTTTTGGAAAAATACACTTAATTAAATCGGAAATCATGTCGCAGCTAGTGTATCTAATGACAGTCTTGCCAGCACCTAAACAAGAATTTGTTAAAGCCGTTGAAAGATCACTATTTAACTTCATATGGGGCGGGAAGAAAGATCGTGTAAAGAGGGCAACGCTAAAATCAAAATATAAAAACGGTGGCCTGGCCGTACCGGACATCATAGTTCAGTCAAAAAGCCTAAAAATGACTTGGGCAAAAAAATTCATGGATCAAAGTAACGCGGCAAAATGGAAAACTGTTGTTAAAAATATGCTATCACTTAATGGAAACACTTCAATCTTTCATTGCAATTGTAGTGATAAGCTGATACAGAAGCACATACAAAATCCGTTTTGGGTAGAAGCCTGCTCAGCATGGAGTTCAACCATAGAATGGCAAGAGGATAGTGGAGCTCACTTACTCAATCAAGTTATATGGATAAATAGGCACGTGAAGTTAGAACAGAATAACACAATCAACAGGTCAAGTATAATTAACAAGGGATTAGTGAAAATTAGCGATGTTTACGACGCAAGAGAGAAGTATCTAATGACGTCAAACCAAGTGGCCGAAAAGTTCGGCATTCACCCGATGACAGCCCATTGAATTATGAGGGCAATTCCAAACAGATGGAAGCAACAGATAGAGACCGATAGGCCAAACTTTAGCAAGCCAGAAGATATTTTTGAGCTGTTGCAGACTACACCGAAGACCGCGAAATGGGCATACACACAACTTATAGACACGCACCTGCCCACAGAACTGGAGACATGTCGCCTAAAATGGGAAAATGATCTATCGCTGATACAACAAATTGATTGGCCAAAAGTTTACACTAACTTGCACGCATGTTCAAATGATAAGAGGCTAAAATGGCTACAGTATCAATGTCTAAAGAGAATATTGCCGACGAACAGGCTGCTTTATATATACGGAATTAAAGAAAGCGACAAATGCAAAAATTGCCCAATATATTCAGAGACTATTATACATAAATTTTGGCTCTGTCCATCTGTACGGTTGCTATGGAGAGAATTAGAAAACTTATTAGGATTATCCGAAAGCTTAACCTGCGCTAACATTTTCCTCGGAAAAGAGCTAACAAACAACGTAAAATCAAAACAGGTAAATTCGATGATTATGATGGTTAAAGATTTCATTTGGAGGCAGAGAGACCGTAACGATAGCCCTACTGTTAATCATCTTAAGAAATATTTGAAGGGATATCTTGAGGTAGAGAAATATATTTCTAAAATAGAAAGAAAGAGCCAACAGTTCGATGACGTATGGGGAGGGTTATACCAACGCCTATGAATTAAACCTAAGAAAACTAAACACTTCCTCGCTCATCACTGCTAACAATACTCAGACACACACACACACACACGCACACGCACACGCACACGCACACACACACACACACAACACATACACATACACATACGCACACACCACACCCAGTGCTCGTTTCTTACAAGCGTAATTAATTATGTGAAGATCAAATGTACCACCAACTGCGGGGTAGGTATTCTTGACTGTTTTCACAGCTTGTAGTAGTGGTATATTGAGTCGTATTATCTGTGTTTGACTAGAACTAGTTGGTGTCTTGTTACCCTCTGAACAAGAAATAGGTGTAAAATACAGGGCTCCGGCAAAAAAAAACTTCCCACGTTAGGCCCAAACACTGTTCGAGTTTGGGCTCCTCGTTACCTTCAGCAGCGACTGGTTATAAGAATGTCCGGTTTTCTCCCATTTTGACTGAGATCAGGAGATTTTTGGCCAAAAAGTGGGGGAGGCTAGGCCATCCTGCCCCCCGGATTGCGACGCCCCTGGTTGTGGGAAATGGTTGCCGACGTTGGTGGGGCCAAAGGTGACTCGGCTTATCGCTTGATTTATTACAGAAAACGAGGTACGGAAACTGCTGGAAAATGGTGGGCACGGCCCCTATGTTCTGAAAGTTAGGGTTGCAACCGCCACCACAATTTTTTGGGCGTGTGGCTTTAAGTATGTCCGGTCAGTGGCGGATCCAGGGAGGCATAAGGGCCATGCTCCTCCCAAACGCTCAAACCAGGGGACCAAAACATGTTTTAGCCCGCGGGTTAACAGTGTGGAGTGCAAATAAAGCAATAAATAAGTCATTAGAGATGTTTCAACAAGATTGTAAAGTTTTTGCCCCTTTTTAACGTTTTTCATCCCCTAAAATTGCCAGCAAAATTGTATGGGTTGGCTAGGAAAAAGCACCCCTAAACAATTTCACAAAGTTACACCCCTGGTTCCAAACTCCCTGTTCGATTTGCTATTATGGATGCTAAAATTAGATTAATTTTTGCCCTTCCTTCATTAATGGTGCCTGATCAACATGTTTTAATTTGTCTTTTTGGTACCCAATGGGAATAGATACATTTTTCCGAGGCATATGATTTTCGAAAATCTTCTGTGAGCCTAGGATCTCAAGCGATATCTCTGGATCGTATTCTAAAATCTAAAAGAAATGGAAAGTAAAAAGGACGCTCAATAAAAAGGATACATGAGTGTGCTCTAGATGCTATATAAAACCTATTCCATGGACAGTCATACTGATGAAACCGCTCACCTACTCCTCCCTAGCCATTGGTTGGAGATCCCGGGGGCTTGGGGAGGTGAATACTTCCTTGGACTTTAGGTCTCTGATAGGCTTTGTACAGGGCTTGTATTGCTATGCCAGTGTTAAGCCATCCAGGACCATCACCCATCGCCCCTCCCCCTGACCCCTGGGTCGAGCAGAGATCTCCAGGGGCCTAGCACTTGACACGGCGCCGAAAGCAGTATCTGGGGACCCCTGATAACAACGATTTTCCCGCAAATCAGTACTTACGTCCCCCAAAACCAGCATTTGGGGGTACCATGAGACTACCTACTGGGACCCCCTGGAACTTACTCTCGTGGGGCCCTGAGGATAACTTTGAGGGGAGGGGGAGGAAGGAGAGGAATGCTCGCTGAGACTAGCTCTCGGGGACACCTGAGGTCGGCTTCAGGGGACCCCTGAGACCAACTCCTGGAGATTCGTGAGACTAACTGTTGGATCTCTGAGATTAGCTCTCCGGCCTTATTACACTAGAACTGAAAGCTCCCCTGGAAATAGCTCGGGCTTCCGAGGTCAGTTCTTGGGGGATCTGAGACTAGCTCTGGGGACCAACACTAAGACCAACACTTGGCGCTACTCACAAGGTTAATTTCCGGCCCCTCTCCCGATTAGATCTCAGGGGGTCTCTGAGACCGATTCACAGCGCCATTTGGCCAAAATTAGGGGCCCCTGAGAATCTCTCGGGGCTACTTATATTAGTTATCGACAGCACCTCTGGGCCTATTTATCGGGCCCCCCAGATTTTCTCTGGGTGAGGGGGGCTGAGACTGACTCTCAGGGCCATCCAGATTAGCTCTTTGGGGCAGTGACGGATCCAAGGGGGGCCCAGGGGGCCCGGGCCCCCCTTAGCTCCGAAGCGCCCCAGTAAAGCTCAGCTCATATCGGGCGCCGAAGGCGCCCGATATGAGCGGCGCGCCTGTACCCATTTCGTACGCCAAGGTGGTAGATACCACTTATTCCACTTGAATGAACACATACTCCTTAAAACCATGGCAAAGCGCCCCTGCCCAAACACTAGACGCCTTTACTGGTCTTTTGCGCCCCGGTAAAATGTTGAAGATGAAATTTAGAAAGCTAACAAAAACGCCCCGGCAAAGAAAAGGCGCCACTAGATAGCAAGATTGCGCCATGGGGAACTAATGCACCCCTGAGTAGCCTAGGCGCCCCCTGGATGAAGCGCCCTGGGTAGCCTAGGCGGCCCCTGGATGAAGCGCCCTACGGATACCATATGCGCCCTTGGCTAGGAAAGGCGCCCCTGGGCAGCAAAGGCAAATCTTGGTAACATAGGTGAACTGGACAGCATAAGCGCCCTTTAGATAGAAGTAGGCGCTTTAGGAAAATGAAATGTTCACCTTGGGTAGAAAAAGGCGCCCTTTGATAGCCCAGGCGCCCACTGGAAAAAGCGCCCTAAGGATGTCATATGCACCCTTGGATAGCAAAGGCGCCCCTGGACAGCAAAGGCGCCCCTGGGTAGCAAAGGCGCCCCTAGGAAGGAACCCCTTCGGTAGAAACCCGCCTTTGGATAGCCTAGGCGCCCCCTGGATGAAGCGAACTACGGATATCATATGCGCCCTTGGCTAGGAAAGGCGCCCCTGGGCAGCAAAGGCAAATCTTGGTAACATAGGTACCCCGGACAGCATAAGCGCCCCTTAGATAGAAGTAGGCGCTTTAGGAAAATAAAATGCTCACCTTGGGTAGAAAAAGGCGCCCTTTGATAGCCTAGGCGCCCACTGGAAAAAGCGCCCTAAGGATGTCATATGCACCCTTGGATAGTAAAGGCGCCCCTGGACAGCAAAGACAACCCTGGATAACACAAGTGCTGTGGACAGCAAAGGCGCCCTTAGGACGGCAGCCTTTCGATAGAAAAACCGCCTTTGTATAGTCTAGGCGCCCCTTGGATGAAGCGCCCTACGGATATCATATGCACCCTTGGCTAGGAAAGGCGCCCCTGGGCTGCAAAGGCAAATCTTGGTAACATAGGTGCCCTGGACAGCATAAGCGCCCCTTAGATAGAAATAGGCGCTTTAGAAAATAAAATGCTCAACTTGGGTAGAAAAAGGCGCCCTTTGATAGCCTAGGCGCCCACTGGAAAAAGTGCCCTACGGATGTCATATGCACCCTTGGATAGCAAAGGCGCCCCTGGACAGCAAAGACAACCCTAAGTACTGTGGACAGCAAAGGCGCCCCTGGGTAGCAAAGGCGCCCCTAGGAAGGCACCCCTTCGATAGAAAAGCCGCCTTTAGATAGCCTAGGCGCCCCCTGGATGAAGCGCCCTACGGATATCATATGCGCCCTTGGCTAGGAAAGGCGCCCCTGGGCTGCAAAGGCAAATCTTGGTAACATAAGTGCCCTGGACAGCATAAGCGCCCCTTAGATAGAAATAGGCGCTTTAGAAAATAAAATGCTCACCTTGGGTAGAAAAGGCGCCCTTTGATAGCCTAGGCGCCCACTGGAAAAAGCGCCTACGGATATCATATGCACCCTTGGATAGCAAAGGCGCCTCTGGACAGCAAATACAACCCTGGATAACACAAGTGTCGTGGACAGCAAAGGCGCCTCTGGGTAGCAAAGGCGCCCCTAGGAAGGCACCCCCAGGATATCATAGGTGTCCCTTTCCATCTTCAGCTGCCCTACTGTCTATGGTTCTGCACACCTGTCTGACAGTCGCGCGCTCTGTTACAGGGCTCGAGCGCTCAATTTGAGCATGGACTGCCTTTAACCACATTTCATTAACCTATAACTGAAGGCTTAGTGCTCCATCGCTGCAACCGGGTGCCTTTTTCAGTATGTGCGCCCCGTTTCCGAGAACGCTGCCCTCACCAACCAGCAGTCCTCCCCGCTCAGCAGATGAGCGCCCCTTTCTGATAACTAGGCACTTTATTTCAGTGTTCGAGCGCCTTATTTCAGAATTCTTATTCTCCATCTATTTTGGGCTCCTCCTGGATTGCAGAGGCGCCCCCTCAAGTGCAAAGGCGCACCTGGATAGAAAAATGCGCCCCATGTTTGCAAAGGTGCTCCAAGATAGCATATGTTCCCCTTAGATGGAAATAAGCACTCCAGGAAAGTAAAATGTTCCCTTTGGGTAGCAAAGGTGCCCCTTAACAGCGAAGGCAGCCCTAGATAACAAAGGTTCTCTGGACAGCATAGGTGCCCTTGGATAAACTGGTGCCCGGAAGAGAAAAATAGCGCCTCACCGGAGACAAAAAGCACCCCAGGATAACGTAGGGGCATGTATTTCAATCATGTCTGTGATTGAAAAATACACCTAGACAGCATATGCGCTCTTGGATAGAAAGACACCCCTGGGCAGTAACGGCGCCCCTGGAAAGCAATAGTGCGCCCCTGTGGAGAAAAAAACCGCCTCCTGAATAACCTAGGCACCGCCCCCGAAATATCAGATGCCCGTGGATAGAACAGACTGCCTTGAATAAAACAGCGGCCCTGGATAGTAAAGGCGCCCTTTGATAGCATAAGCATTTCTTGGCAACAATATGGGCGCTACATGAGCTCAAGGTTCACGTGCACCTAAGCCCAATAATAGAGCAATCAATCGATGCCGAAGCACTCCTTAAAGCACGGGCGCCAAATTTCCCTAAGAAGGAAAGGCGCCTCTGGGTAGCAAAGGCGACCCTCGACAGTGGTGTAGGTATTCCTGAATAACAGCAGCGTCCCTTGATAAGAATAGCCCCAAGATGGCACAGGTACCCTGCTGATAGGAAAAGCGCCCCTGAATATCAGAGGCACCCTCTGAATGAGGTGCCCATGGAGAGCATAAGGGCGCCCTATGCATAGCAAATTGCCGCCCCCTGGATAGCCTAAGCGCCCCTTGCATAGGGTAGGCGCCACTGGGTAGTATAGGTTACCTTGAATAAAAATAAGCCCCTCAATACCATGGTGAACCTGGATAAGAAAAAGCTCCCCTTGGGCACTGGGTATCAAAGGCACCCCCGGAACAGCAAAGATGCCCCTGGATAGCTAGGTTGCGTCCATTGGGGAGCGAAGGCGCCCTGGGTGGCACAGGTGCCTCATCGAAGCAAAGGCCCCCCCCCAGAGAGCATAGGTGTCCCTGATGAGCACAGGTACTCCTGGACAGCCCCTAAATGGCGTTGCATAATGTTACGATTCTTATTATGACGTATGCTATTATATCAGAGTAAAGGTTATTCAGTGTTTAGATCAAGGTTACAGGTCAATTTTAAAGGTCACTGGCCTTGATGATCAAGGCTTGATCAAAGGTCATTGGTAAGCTTGGGCACAGCGCTAGTTATAGCGTAAATTAGGCATAATATGTTGGGTTGTGCTGTAATAGGTCAATAACCTTGAAGGACCTTGACCCCAAAAATTGCAGACATTGTTTAGAGCCTTCCCTTTTTGGCCTCAGCCCTGTTCTAGAGTATTCGAGCCCCGTTCCGGCCCGTTGGGGGGTGCTTGAACACCCCCTCGAGGTCTCCCAGTGGCACGAAAAAACGTCGGCGCGAAGCGACACAGTACTTGTCACACCTTATCATTGATCAATTCCGCAACTTTCCCTCAAAATTTAAGGTTGCGTCATCTCAGGTCAGGTCACCAGTGCAGGTCAAGTGACCTCACCCCAAAAAATGTTTAAGTTGGCGTAAGTAAGAAAAGGGTGAATCTATCGAATTCAAACTTGTACCATATAATGGGCTCAAAAAGTACTAATACATTTATTGCGGGATTTTTCCCATCGATGGCCTAAGCAGAAAATTATGCAATCTCTGATTAGAACACTGTTAAATAAAATCAGTATTTTGGATACTTGAATTCAGTATACCAGAACGCTTTTCGGACATTTTGGCAATTGTTGATGAGAAGTAGGAATGCACATGCTTTTGTTATAGTCTACATTTGGGAAATTTCTTTTGCAGTTAGCACCAAATGGGTACTTCCGCAATTAGTACCCTGCTTGTCTCAAAGGAAAAATGAGGCTTCCTAGGGTATTTTCCATTTTAGGTACTTAAAGAAAACTGCAGGTCGAAGGAATTGAAAGTGGTATGGAAATGTACTCAATCAATACAATCCAATACCTATTTTCCTTGGGGGAACAAAGAGGTACTTGAAAAAGTATATTTACAGCATTCCATACTTCAATTTATAACACTGCACAGCTTTATTCATATAGAGCACAACATGTGTGTAGCATACCCTTACTGGGAATAGCTTTGTCGTTTCAAAGGCACAACATATATGCACTGAAATTGAGAGGGTTAGCTTTCAAAACTATGAGTCTATTTAAGTTTTGGCTATTTTTTCTGAGATGGTCTTGAAAATGCTAAAGACACCTAGTTAAGCTGAGCTGAGGTCCCAGCCAGCATATTGTCAGATGGATATTAAAAAGATAGTTAATTATGTCCAGAACCAATCAGCCGTCCTTAAATCTTCCCCGCTTCCTCAGGATTCTGTGTGAGCATCCTTCAAATGATTCAGACGTCTGGGCCCTGCGCGTGTGGGGCAACAAGTCGGCTATTTGTTGCTAGAGATTAGCCTTTGCACCGGCACTTGTCACCAGGGCACTATATACCTGTTCCTTGGAGTGGCGCAAATAAGACTAACTTAGCACTGCGGCGTATTAGTGACTCAACAAAACATCAAGCATGTAGAGTAATTTGTGGTTTAAGACAATACAACAAAGTAACAAAAATGAGAAGACTAATGTGACTTATATTGGTCATTTACCTATTTTTAGTTTTTATTCTTTTGTATGTCTATTTAGCTAAACACGTGCTATCCCTTTATTATTTCTTCTTGTGACACGAAACCATCTCTGTGTATGCCTCGGATAAGCACTTTGCCCCCTCTCGAAACCAATTCGGGGCTTCCTGAGAAAATTGTTTGGCCTCTTTGAGGAAAAAATCTTGCCCCCTGCCCGAGAAAACTTCTTTGGACCCCGAGATCAAGCCTGGGGGCCTCGAGACCTTAAACTCCGACTGATTCTGAGGCCGGGAATCTGGGGACTCCCAAAACAAACTTTGGCCCTCTGAAATAAATTTGCCTCCGTATTAATAAGCTCTGTGCTCTCAGACCAGTTCTGGCGGCCACCAATAACTTCTTAGGGATCCTAAGACAAACTCTTGGGGCTCCATGAAAATTTCGTAGATTTAGCTCTGCTCTCTTCTCATAACATAAACCCTATGACCAATAAGTGTGCGGGGGATTCGAGGCACACTGGGGCGCGGGTTAATAATTAAAGCTGGGAATGGCAACAATACCAAGAGCCTACCAAGATAAGATAGCGGCATTTCCTAGTTTACCTTGGGGGGTATGAGCAGAGAGTCCCAAAAATATGCCCCAATATTAACTATTTTAAATATAGGATAAATAGCGTTGACTTAAAAAGCAAATATCAAAGATAAAACTTCATCCCCAATGTTTTGGACGACGACGACGTAGATTCTGCTTATGAGTTCAGTTAGGTAAAAAGGGTAGGGATTTTTTTATTTGGGGGGGTTTGAATTAGAAAAATGGGTAATTTGTAGTTTAACATATGCAATTGTATTTCTCATTATTAACTGCTTTCTGAATAAACATGTCTTTCTTAGAATCAGGAAGCCAAATAGAAGCATGGGATCTTAAAATAACAAACATGGGTGGACGGAGAATGTCCCTACAGAAGGCCAACTCATCTCTGCCCCGGGGAAGTTTAAATATTGTCGGAGTTTCAATATTATTTAGTAAAGCTACCGAGCAACTACCTAGGTGTTATTTTCCATTAGAATTTAAAACTCATTAATGGAAGATCGGTGGGTTTGGATTTTGCATTCAATCCAGAAGCAGGCAAATCAGCCAAATGCATTACCTAAATCCAGCAATCTTTTGAATATCACCACGTTTTCAGTTTAGTTTTTGGACCTGTTTGTATACACAATTACGTCGTTTATAATTTGGCTGGTCTAATGATGAAGATGCCAGACACAAAGGATGTCAAGAGATAACTGAAATTTAATGCAATCAACCCTGTTCAATCACAAAACAGATGCCAACTCTCTACCTTTTGCCAAATGTTCCACGGGCTGAGGTCATTCACACAATCACTTTAGTGGGGAGGCGCTGAAGATGCAAAGTCGTCTGTCTGAAAAGAAAGAACTCAATAGAGGTGGTCATCACCTTTATTGCACTGAAAATATGGGGATTACTTTTTTGTCTGCTACCAAGTATTCCAAAGGATTGAAAACACACTAATGAATGTCTGATGTGGCACCACCTATGGGAAAAACCTCTCCTTTCTGTGGAAATACTTACACCACATTTTAATCAGTTACTCACACCAACTTGTTGATGTTGGTGATTAAAAACTGGTGGGAACCTCTCATTTGGGAATTAGGCACTGGGATGAAGTAGTTATTTCACCTGTGGCAATTGTAATTCAAGACACTATTATCTTACCTGTTTAATAATGCTGTTAGTACTCTAACTAAAGAGTAGCCGCTAGAGGTTCATACACGATTGGCGTTAATAACAATACATTGACACTGCAAAATGTACTTTGGCGAATCACTTTATTTATGTCCGTTGATCATCTGATTAAGACTGAGGTCGGCAGTCCCAGCCAATCGGTTACGCGTTATCCGCCAAGAAAAGATAAACCGCCAGGACCGCTGCCAACCCACTGAAAACATGGGGTAAAACTGGAAAATCTACGAAAAATCAGTTTTTAAAGGTTTGCAGACTGCTTGAAACATATCTGATTCCCCTAAATCATGGTATCCTAGGTTCTTTATCGATTCATGTTGCAAGTTTAGACAAGACTTCTGAGTGAGTCATCTGGGGCTTCCTAAGCAGGTTTTAAGACTTTGGTTAATTGGTTTTGCAGGAAATATTGATAAACCGTATTTGATACCATTCTTTATTGCTATTGTGAGTTTATCTGTTATGCATGCTGATTATGCTAGGCTGTTGTGACTTTCCACGGGCCTTAGGTCAGGTCATTTTTATAAGTTTTAATTGTATAGTCATATTATGCATTATTTGATGTATTCACTTAACGAGAGGAAGTCATGTTCTTAAAAATGACTTTAGCTTCAACCTGGCAGATGCTTAGAGGAGAGCAGGGTGAGGTTGTGTTAAGTTTGTCCTGGGAGGGCCCAGCTGATCATGGGTGGGACCTCATGATTCTAGGGCCCTGTGGAGTCAGGAAATTTGCGTTGGTGGAATCTGCAGGAGTGGGATTTGAAGGCCTCGAAAATCAGCTGAGGGTCCTGCAAATAATAAGGGGGCCTAGATAGCGGCCCCTGACGAGCTCATTTGACCTCAGCGCCAACACAGGATTCTCACACCAGCGTGGGGTGCTCACTTCATTTAAACGGTTTCTAAATAAGCTCAGGAACCTAAACCTAACCTAGGGTCCACTTGTCCTGGGGGCCCAGACACTTTGAGGGTCCTGTGAAGCTCAGGCCTATAAACAAGGGGGGAGAAGTAGATTAGTTAAAGTTTTGATGAATCTGTTAGTTTGTGATAGTGTGACGTCTCGGGAGGGGGTGATGGTGGATTTATATTTAAAGAATGAAAATGAATGAATTCTAGGGGACCCCTGACCAGCTTAAGGGACAATAATCCAGTTTAAATTAGAGCCCAGATCTCCAGCTTTTAGCCCAGAGGGCCCAGGACTGGTTGAGGGGGCCCTATATCAAACAAAAGGGTCCAAAAAAGCTTAATAGGCTTCAGCGGCGACATATAGGTTTCCAAGTTCAGTGTGAGAGCCTGAAGAACTAAAGCGGTCCCAGACTAGCTGAGGGGAATCAATATAACTGCAATTAGAAGTCACCGAAAACTCAGGGGCCCAGGCTGGGAGGTTCTGGTGGCCCATGAGGCCCAGGTTGAAGCGTCAGTCAATCGGGTATTTAAAGTATTGAGCCGTTAGCCAGGACAATCGTGGGATAAGTGGAGGTGCTGGTTGCGACACCTCAGTTTTACCGCTGACCGAAGAGCAACTGGTGGTTTATTTGCCCATCGTGCTTCCAGCGTCTGCGGGTGCTTTCAGTATTTTCTACCACGGCACCAGTCGTTAGCTGGGTCTGAAGCCATGCTTGATGGCAACGGGAAGATATCCTCACTGAGGGAAAGCTTTAATGAAAATAAGCATTTATAAATCCTTTTTAAACGCGTTCTTCATTGACACTGGCCTTTGGGTGTTAATTTAGCCAGTGGTGGATCCATGGGGGAGGGGAAAAAGGCATTCCCGGCAAATCAGTCAGCAAAACCGCGTTTTCGCCCCAAAGCGATCGACTTTTTTTCCCCTACTTCTTAGCTTATAAGCAAGATTTTGTGTCGAACTTTCAACTTCAAACAAAATATAAGCGATAAGATGTTCTCTGGCCTGTCTGCTCGAATCCGGAAAATGTAAAAAAACATCAAGATTATATTTGCGGGCACAGCCCTTCACATCAGAATCATGGAGGAAATATCAATAATTCCTCAGTTATATAGCCAGGCTCCATAGTAAAAAAGTCAGGGATAGCCAGCTCTCGGATAGGAATAGGGGTATTTCTGTTTCATATTTTTCACCCTTTTAAGTTTTTTTATTTTTCGCCTCAAATACCCAAAATTATACGGGCAATGATATTCGGAGCGCTTTTTACTGCGTGATTGCTTCTTTGCTTTTCCACTTATTTGCTCCTCCGAACTTGACTGGCCACGTCCGCTACTGAAATTGGTGCCCTCTCAGGTTCGGCACCCCGAGGTTCAGCCCCTTGAGCTTGGGCCCCTTTAACGAAACTTAGATCCGTCACTGGTGCCTGGGAAATAGCTAAATGTGCATAGGAAATGTCATAACCTAGGCATGCATGGAGAGAGGGTGTGTATGTTTTTCGTCATTCAATTTTTTTAAATCACATGAGTATTCAATTAGATGTACAGGAAAATTCCAAGGTGAATCAACAGTATTAGGGGATAATTACACCATTACTACCAATGGATCTTTTTACATCCCCATTCACAATTATTTTACAATATATGCAAATTGTCCTCATCGGATCCAGCTGGGAACCTGGCACACTGTCAAGTTTATGAAATCTCCCTAGGGAATACCATGATACAAGGAGGGTGGCCTGAGACCACCTCTCTCACCCCATTAGCCCCTGGTGATGTTGTTTATTCTGAGCTGTGTCGCCACAAGCATTCAGGACGTTTCGGTAACAGAAGTGTTAGAGATGCTTTTGGCTGGGCCATTGTTCCGTATTTTCATGTCCTTATCGTCCCCCTCAATCGCTATCAGCTGACCAAACCACGAAAATTGTCACCCTTCATTTCCTGCCGCCTGCGCTGACGAGCCCGGTCTGTGTCAGAGGCTGCTCGTATTCGCAGCGGCCGGGCGGCGGGCCGCCAATTGCCCGGCGGGAAAGGGCAAGCGATCATCATCTCAAAAGACTTTGCTTACGCAAAAGTTGAAAGGTATCTACTTTCTGTTTGTCGGGAATGATGCAAAATTGAGAAAAGAAGAGCGTACTGAGCATTATCATCGGGACGGTTAGTTGGATGTAGATATTCTACTGAAACGGCGAGGGGAGGAAAAATAGCACTGTCGGCAGGGCGCGTACAGATCTCATGGCGCCCACAAGACGCAATGAGGTAACCCTACTACTAATCCCTTAAAGCGCTGGAGGGGGCTAAACTATAAGCTTTCTGGGGCTTGTTCGAGATGGAAAGAAAGTGGGGAGATGAGGTTTGTAGAGCTGTAAGGACGCAGACCCAAGTTGGGGGGGGGGGGGAAACCCATGCCTGCCTCTCCCTTGGGGGAGGGGGTGGGATGCACTAATTGGGGGCTCGACGACTAGTGAGTAGGTGCCATTTCTGCAAGCATGTGATCGCTCTTCTGTAAGGAAGGATGAATTTTTTGTTTGCTCTGCAGACCTAGTGTTAACACATTTTCTCAATGAATTTCCCCACTCTTAAATGGAAAAGATGTTTGGCTCCTCCAGCGCTTTGGGGGTGCCACAACTGAATGCCCCCCTCAGTCAGCCAAAGTGAATTGGTGAATCTTCTTTCCGGCTTTCTTCCCGGAGGAGAGTGATCATGTACTTGGAAAGGTAAATATGCCGAGCGCACCTGAACTGTACGTCCCCCAGGATGTTCACGTTTACCATCGCATATTTCGGGCCGGGTCAAGGTTGCGCCCAGAACGTAATGACTGGTACCCGGGTAGAAAATGTTGGACGCCCCTACTGATGCTGGGTCCGAAGCACGACAGGCAGAAAGACAGCTAACTTCGGTCTGTGAAGAAAACTGAGGTGTCGTATCGACCACATCCACATTCATAGTTGGTTCGGCCCCATGTCATACTCCCCGATTGATGCTAACCTAAGCCATCATGTCCAGAGAGTCTCTACGGGCCTGGGCCCTTGAGTTTTTGGTGGCTACCCTGAGCTGATATTGAGGGCCTCAGCTGATCTGGGACCGTTTTAGACAACCAGGCCCTCACACTGAACTTGAAATGTTTCTGCCACTGGAGCTGTCTTGAGCTTTTGGCATCTCTGGTGGTCTGGGACTAAGGAAAGAGCATTGTACAGGAGCTTACTGGTCAATTTAGATCCTTCAACACTGTTTTGCCCCCTAAGTTTAAAAATAACCCTATATGTGAAATTACGTGGCAGCCATGAGCTGGTTCAGGTCCTGTGAGATGATTTCATATAAGAGGCCTCTTGTTTGATCTGTAAATTCCCTGGCTGTCTCTTTTGTTTGACAAGGGGTCCCCTGGTTGTATCGTGTTCGTTTAACTCCTAGGGGCCCCTTCCAGCTTGTTTGGGGCCGGGGTTGTACCTAACCTGGTGAGTTCGTCGAGACGCCTGCCAAATAGTCTGGCCATCTTAGTTTGTAGGGCTGGGCCTCCTGAGCCGCTTGGTGCCCCTGTCAGCGTGTCTAGTCCCTATGAGTTGAAGACTACCCTGGCTGAAGCTAGCCCTGAGCTTATTTAAGGACCTTTATTGTTAGGCACCCCGCACGCTTACTGCCAAGCCCATATACAACTCATTAGGAGTGTAGATAAATGATTTTTTCGAAAAATACTATATTATCACATTTTGCCAATGAAAAAATTAGGTAAAATAGTTTTGCTTGAAAAATTGGTGGGCCAGAACATGTGGAGAAAGCTGCTTTGATGGAATGGAACCCACAAAACTAAAGTCTAACAAGTCCCGAGAAGTTATGGCCACATCCCCTGCCTGCGCTTCACAAATTCGGGAGGGACACCCTGCTCGCCCCCCGCCTCCCAGGTCACTAATGTCCATGCAATTCATCCGTATCCCTGATAGGACCCTTTCCATATCTATTGTGAGAGGTACGGCTAGTCAGTAACTGAAATGTCGGCGCTTTCTAGATTGAACAGTTAAGATTTACCAGACTTTGTAGCCCCGACTAAAGTCTGCTGGAAAATTTATTCAAGAATCCTACCTGTTTTGACACACATTTCTCGTGCTGGTTCTTGTTCCAAACGGATCACTTTACACCTGGATGGTTGATCTTTCGTTTGTGTTTTTCGTTGCCATGAATTTCGTAAACATTGACCATAGTTGTGTTGAATTTTATAATTATATTTTAAATTCATTGAAGGCTGTTCTCACGGCGCATCGGTAGCAATACAGCCCCGAAACGTGTACACACTGATATAGTCACGTTTCAGGCTTACTGAACGTCTGATGTGCCACCAGCACAGCGCCCACAATGGTCATGACACGCCCTGGCTGGGGGAGGGGGCGTTCGGGGGCCCTCCCTATCTCATTCCCGACGACAGCCAAAGGAAAATTACGGGGCGGTTCGAAAGCTCTTGACAATACAAATATATTAATACGGATATTTTTATTTCAGGTCACACATTATGGTCAATAAGAATAAAAGAGGGTGCCATATTGGCCTACAACAGAGCAGTGTATGCTTCTCTCTTGATCTTCTCAGGGGAGCTAGTTAAATACGCATCGTTGATTCTCTCATTGGTGGGGCTTGAATGATGTATGCTATGAATTTTCTAGGTCAAATAGTGAAAATGACCTGACCTTCGAGCTATGTCAGGGTCACAGAGCGACCTGGTAAGGTCATGTTGCATATCAACTGACTCCTGTAATACTATAAGCACAATGTAACGCAAAAAGAAGTTTTATCTCAATTCAGTGAGAAGTTATTGGCAAAACAATCGTTTCCATGCCCCAATGATTCTTATATGGCCTTTTGAGAGGTCAGATGCCTGTGCAAAACCGCCAACTTAATGGTAAAGATCGTGTAAGAATAGATGCGTCGAGGATTTTCTAGCTGATCATTTAGGGGTATTTACTGAAAACGAGTCCATTATATTTTTAACACGCGCATTGACGGGGGTCTTGTCACCTTCCCTTTGACGAGGGGGCGGGAAACAGCCTTAAGATCTCGAGAACCACGGAAGGTAGCGAAAAAACGGCAAATAAAGGTAGCTCATCCACTTCTGCATCGAAAATATTTGAACTATTTTTTTGCGGAGGTCACATTTAAGGTCACGAGAGGCTTCAAAACCCCCGTCAGAGGGATAATATGTAAATTCAGTTTTCAGGCCATTGAGATCTGAACAAGTAAAGATAGAGCAAAAAGACTTAAACTTTATGAATCCTCTCAGCAAGCCGATTCCACGATGGTGCCAATTTGACCTTGCTCGGTCAAATCAAGGATTTGACCTGACCTGAGGTCAGGTCAGGGTCAAATTATATGAATGCATCTGCTTAGGACTGCAAGGCTGCATGGCTAGTCTAATGCAGCTAAAATGGTGAGAAACGCTCCATCACTATCCGGGCGCTGAGTTAAACAGTAAAAACCATTTTTCCCATGTATTTCCAATGGAGAGTTCAAGGCTTCTCGTACCTGACCTTAGGTCATCTATATCAAAAATACCGGAACACATTTTAGAGAACTTGCTGGGCCCATTATGTGACAGATATGAGTTTCAATGGGATAAGTTCACCCTGAACCGACTTATGCCCTGGAACTTTTTTTGAGGTCAGGTCACTAGACCAGATCTGCGACCTGACCTGAGATTAGCTAACCCTAAAGCTTTCACATAGTTGTAAAATGATGAGGGAAAAGCGTATGCTAAGTACGGCGGCGCTATGGACCGCCGTTTTACCGCTGTCTCCGAAAAACCCATGGAGGGGTGCGGGTAACAGCCATACCCTGTCAATGCGCGTGGCACCTATAGACTTCGAATGGGGGTGATTCAAAAATTGACCCCACCTTAGGCTTCAACAATATCAAAATTCCGAGACAGATTTGCAGACCCTAATGACCCTATCATCATAGAGGTTTCAAACTGATCGGTCGTGCGTTGATGTTCCCTGGGCGCCGCTTCAAACTCGTGATGTTAGGTTTTGAGGTCGGGTCACTTGACCTTGAATAGATCCCACCAGCCATGACCTTAACTTAAAATTTTGTCAGATGTGTAAAATTAATTAGGAATACCAGACTGTAGGTAAGTTTCGTCGTTCTGCGCCCTTTTTTTAGCTATATGGGGAAAACCGGGAATGGAAGGAATTCTCGTCGGTTCTCAGTGGAGGGTGCAAGAAGTGTCACTCATGTGATACAACTCACCCAACCGGTTTTAGAAGTTTGAACGATGAAAATATCCATTCACCGCAGTTGAAGGCAAACCAGTAAATATTAGGCAAACAATTTATCGTGTTATTGCCAAACGCTGCAGCAAAGGGATGGCATTAAAATTACGAGGCCATCCCGCGTAGTTACGGCATTAATGGACCCGGAGTAAAACTGATACAACCCACCCCACCCTCCCTAAGGTCTGTAATCAGTAAGACAGTTGAATGAACTGTGTCCCAGGATCAGTCACATAATGTGCATGACAAAATTTGGTAAGAGGACTTGTTTTCCTTTAAAGGTAAAATGTTCGGTAAGAAAAGATGTGGATCAATGTGCAAGAGACACGCTTTTAGGAGATAAAGCAACCATTTTTGCTCTTGACAAAGTGCATAATTCATATTTGGGAAGCTAGGCACTTGCAGCATTAAGCAATTTTTGGGGCCTATGGACGCAATAACTGTGGTCATATAGGGTCACCAACATTTCCCTGTTGGAACGGTCTCTAGGGAGCCACATTTCATGTCAACGGCTTGGCCAATTCTTCTTTTGCGTACTTTCAATGAACCACTCTGGAAAGATGTCGGTAAGCCTTTATTTATTTTCAGATCGTGATAACCATCAGCGAATCAGCAAAACTTAAAACAAGGGGCAGTTCGCTATTATATCACTTGTTTTTTCCGCCGGCGACCAAAAAGGCGGTGCGAAGCGCCGCGTACTTGGCACACGCCATTCTTGACCAAATCAAAAATTTTCCTAAAATTTATGGTTGTAATATCTCAGGCTTCAACACTGTAAG
The DNA here is from genome assembly GCA_034440635.1 of Lepas anatifera. NCBI lineage: Eukaryota > Metazoa > Arthropoda > Thecostraca > Lepadidae > Lepas > Lepas anatifera. Next base: position 4,117 of record JAOTON010001557.1, on the reverse strand, counting down.
AATGGAGGGACTCTGTAATCCTCCAAAGCTTGGAATATCATAAGTAAGAATAAGATTGGTATAATCCGGATTGAACGTTATATCACGCACATTATGGGTCATCCGAGCGCCAGCAAAAAATTCCGATATTTTTATATCGCTGACCTAGGGGCCAGATACAGCTCCATAATCTTTCCATTGAAAATGCAATGGGAAAACGGGAATTTATGAAAACATCACGCAGTTGGGGTAGACACACTGAGAATACCTTCATATTATTCAAATCGTAATATCTCACAATCTTCCTGAGGTTCATGCTGCAATTTTTTAAATTGTGACCTCTGGAGAGAGGGAACGAGGGCATACCAAACAGGTTTTCAGACTTGGGTCAATACATTCTAAGATGTGATGTTTCTTACCTTGAGAGGATTTTGTATTGTATTGTAACTGCGAGTCGATTGATATGGAGGGATAATTATGCTATGCCAATGATGGCATTTGACCTGATTTTTGGTCAGGTCGTTTTGCCAGTATCTTGTATATACTCCTATCAAGTGCATTATTCGATTTTATCATTGCAACGAGAGGAAACGAATGGTGCCTAAAAATTGATTCTAGCTCAACTCTGTCAGACGTCAGAGCCCATAAACTCTTCAATAACATGTCACCTTCTTTGGCCTGTCATGACCGTAAATATTGAACTGATAAAAACATGATGTAGTTAAGCTTCTGAATTTTATTTCTACCAGCTTTGGTGCATTTTGGGCTATCCTGCACAGGAGCTTGCGCTTGAGGAGGGAGGTTTCACCCACCCTTCCCCCACACCAGGGCGATTGTGGCTCGTGGAGGCCTGCGGGGTGCGTTATGGTAGACTCTTACAGGACTTCTCTTAATCGTAAAAGGAGAGCTGCAAAAAATCAAATCTGTCGGCACTTTCGAAAACCTCCAAATCTGTCGGGTGGTTAGGATAGGACTATTAAAATTGTCTTAAAACCCATTCAATTGGTAAATGAACTCTACTTTTTTTCTAGATTTTAGGGGAAAATACTAAAAATTAGCATAAAACTCTGTTGAAACTAAATGACATTTATTATATCTTATTTTTGTGCTCTGATCCTTATATGTGTGATATCCTTATTTTTCGTGCTCTAAAAAGGCCAATGGGAAAAATCTATGGGGAATGACACAAGTCTATTAAATGAAATTCTAGAACTGAGACTGTTCTTCGGTTTTCAATTATCAGACACTTTAGGAAAATTGATACATTGGCAGAAACCTATAACAAATTGAATAATTAACACACACAATTCTCATTTTCTGGAGCTCACCTACTTATGTGGGAAGGGAAATTTATTATTGGATGTAACTCTGAGATTTCCAGATCGTGGTGGTAAAGATAAAAAAAGAGTGTGTCAGAAGTCAACTTGACTGGGTCTCTAATAAGACTCTGTCTTGAATTCAGGTGATTTAGGTCATGGTGGTGGAAACAGTACAATAACATGCAAAGCAGCCCCTTTTTTCAGTCCCCTGCAAAAGCAGTAGCTGATAAAAATGCTGCACTAGAATGGAGAACAAGTGGATATTTTGTTATTGAAGTTACATAGTCCAGCCCAGAATACTTCAAAATATAGTTTGTAATGGAAGAAAGGTCACATCTGGTTCCTATACTATGGGGTTACTTATGCCAGCTTCTGCAGATTTTCATGATCGCCGCCTTTGGGAGGTGGGAGGGTAATTTTGAAGGAACCTAAATAAAGAAAGATTCTGCCTATATTGATGCCAAACAAGATTGGAGGGTGCATTTTTGATATTCAAAGTGTTTTTAAGGACTGCATACTTCTTTGTAGTTGAATACAAACATGGAAAAGATTACTTCCATGACTTTAATTCTGCACATGGTGATGAAAATCCCAAACCTTGAAGCTGTTGGCCATCTCAAAGCTCTTTCACGTACGTCATATTCATTTCCAATGAGGCAACTGGTTTTTCCAGGGGATCCGAAGTCTGGTGAGGCTACAACAACTTTCGTCAGTTAGAATAGTAAATGTCAAATAAATATCATGTTTCCAAGGAAGTTAAGAGTAATGTTGAATGAGTAAAAGCTGTAACTAGGTCATAGTTTTTCTTGCATGCATTCAACCCTCAGGAGTAGAGATCATAGGCATATTTAGGTAAGGGAACAAAAATGAAATAGGAGAAATAGTCGGTACTTAAAACCCGCACTAATGTGGAAAGGTGAAGAGTTTTGTTTCTTTGGCATCTACAAATCCATACCGATGAAGTGTATGCAACTTTTGAAGGGCACCTGGACAAACATATGACACACATTTCAGCAAAGACTTAAGTGGAAATCAAATGTTTTGAATGAATTTAGATTCATCTGCTAAGCAAAATTCCATTTTTCCCTTATTGAATATCATTTGTTCGCTGATCAACAGCAGGAAATAACATACTTGTGTGTGAAATAAATGGAGGCTTGGCTAAATTACAAACGAACACCAGATTTACCTCTATCATTTGTCGTTGTTTTCTCCGGACACTGCTCTGATCTGCCCGCTGTTTGATCCATGCTTTAAAAGTCAATTTCCTACAAAATCATTTGAAGTTCCAGAAATTTGCAGGGCAGCCCAGAATGCTTGATTCGCTGAGGTTCTCAGTAATGTTGGGGGCCAAAATACCCACATCCCTCAAATCCACATTTAAGCTTGACACGGGATTACAGTGGAAGGGGCTCAGTTTAACGGGATGTGGGTTTATCAGCCCATCAATCCATGGACGATGAAATCCAGGCTCAACCAGTTTACTCCAAGATGTATACCAAGGCAAAAAGAGAAAAATAATCAAAAACACAACCTCGCAACGTATTGCCTCACCACGGCCGGGACTTGTTGGGCCTCGGGTCGGCCATTGCCACGCGCAACACACCAAACCGCAGGGCTGCTTGAACCAAAGATACCTTTGCTGGAGCTTTTGCCGCAAGGGCGCTGCACCAGCAGCGCCCTTGCGGCAGCGTTATACTCCGTTCAAAGAAGGAAACGAAGGAAAACTGTTCGTCGTCGCCTTTACTCTTTGGTTTATAAACCCGTCGCAATAAGCCAATGGCGCGCGCTTAGGAACACAAACCGGGCCCGACAGGCCTGTATGAATTTTTCCAAAATTTTCTGGTGACGCTTAAAGGGAGATTGACAAATTTGAGCAGCTCTGTTCCACCTGTCAGCAAGCTTTGTCAGCACTAATCAGCGGGCTGCGTTGCAGCTACGTCACAGTGACTGTAGCCCTCCCGGGGAATGGGTTCAGAGGTTTGATGGGCTGGACGGCCTGCTGTTTGTGCCGATGAAACCGTGGCGCACGAAGTGCAGCCTGTATTTTTAATGGTTTAAAGGTTTGGGCCTTTGCCTAGCACAAATGAGAAGGGAGGATGTAGCTGATGTTACTTTTCTGGAGGAGAGTTTAGGGTCCTGCTGACAAACCAGGGCTGGACAGTTGGAACAGGGAGCTATTGTGGTTTCTTAATATTTGAAAAATCCTGGATTCTGGTACCGCCACTTGCTTATCTTCACAAATTTTGAGCTACTCAACAATTATTCAAATTTGTTAATAAGATCAGTACAATGTTGTAACCTGCTCTTTCACCTCATTCTATCAATCAGTTTTAAGTTCTAGAAATAACTTCGAAGCCGTAGAAAATGTTTCAGAATAAAATATTATTCAATTTATTTTTATTAGGTCCCGTGAGTAAGAATTACATTAGTTTGTCAAAAACATTCAGCTTGAGAAAACTAATCAGGGAAGTTTTAAACTCAATAGATGTCGTGCAGGCTGTATAGGGGTTTCGATTCCCGACTCTTACAAAATAATACGCTTTGAATCGAGAAGTTTTGAGGGCCAAAACAATTTTTCTGGGTTTCTCTGGATTGTTCATTGGGACTAATGGATGAAGCATAGTCAGATCCATAATTTCCACTTGGGGGGTAACCTGAGGGAGTGGCACTATCCAGAGCAAAGTGGGGGGAATTTTCACTGGGGAAACCTATCAGATGGACGCTAAATCCTATCGGTGTGCGCCGATTTGTGCATTCTGGGGAGGGGATGGAACGCGACATTTTAGGTTTCCCACCGAGAGTCGATCAGAGAGGGG